>CAUYON010118937.1:0-19208 GCA_963573935.1 Arctocebus calabarensis
AACGGGCTAAGGCGCCAGCCACGTACACCTGAGCTGGTGGGTTTGAATCCAGCCCGGGCCTGCCAAGCAACAATGACGGCTGCAACCAAAAAATGGCCGGGCATTGTGGCGGGCACCTGTGGTCTCAGCTACTTGGGAGGCGGAGGCAGGAGACTCGCTTGAGCCCAGGAATTGGAGGTTGCTGTGAGCTGTGATGCCACAGCTCTCTATCCAGGGTGACAGCTTGAGGCTCTGTCTCAAAAAAAAAAAAAGAAAAGAAAACTCAAAATTTTCAACTCTAATAACTTAAGAAAAAAAATTTTTTAAATACTGCATGTATAAAACAAGGATAAGTCTATTTTTAAAAAAACAATTAAAGAACAATGATCTCAGAAATTAAAAATACAAATGCAGAAAAAAATTAAGATAGAAGATAAAGTTGAGTAGCTCAGCAGAAAATAGAAAAGATTTTTATGTTTTTATTTTTTCAATTTATTTTATTAAATTATTTTTTGATACTCACTCTAGTGCTCTGAGTAGAGTGCTGCAGTGTCATAGCTCACAGCAAACTCAAGCTCTTGGGCTAAAGAGATCCTCCTGTCTAAGTTTTTTTTCTATTTTTAGTAGAGATGGGGTCTTGTCTTGCTCCGGCTGGTCTTGGACTCCTGAGCTCAAGCAATCCACCTGCCTTGGCCTCCCAGAGTGCTAGGATTACAGGCATGCCCCTGGAAAGAAAGATTTTTAAAAAAGAAGAGAAAAAAGAAGGCCAAAAAAGAATCAAAAAATGATTTAAAAAGAGAGACAATTTCACGAAACTTAAAGACACAAGTCCTCAGAAGACCCTGAAAGGGCCCAGCTGTGTGAAGAAAGTGAAGAGTAAGACGCGGCTCATCACATTGCATCAGAACACAGGGGGCACAGGGAAGATCTGAGGATTTCCAAAAAAAAAAAAAAAAGAGCTCACCTAGTTTTTGTTTTTTTTTTTAGAGACAGGGTCTCACTTTGTCACCCTCAATAGAGTGCCGTAGCATCACAGCTCACAGCAACCTCCAACTCTTGGGCTTAGGCAATTCTTTTGCCTCAGCCTCCCGAGTAGCTGGGACTACAAGCACCTGCCACAATGCCCGGCTATTTTTTTGTTGCAGTTTGGCCGGGGCCAGGTTCAAACCCAACACCCTTGGTATATGGGGCCAGCATCCTACCCGCTGAACCACAGGCACTGCCCAAGGTCACCTATTAATAATGACAATGAATACCCACCAGCGACCTAGGTGCAAGATGACAATTTTTAGAATTTTCTTCCTAACTAAACTAGCCATCAAAAATAAGAAAGTGAAGGAGAAGGGAGGGGGATGGGAAGGGAGCAGGGTGGTCCGATAGAGGGAGGTAAGTAAATGAGGTGTTAAGTAAATTAAGGTCAAAATGAGGTGAAAGCTGTGTTAATTAGTAGGATGTAAGCACTTCAATTTGTGCAAATAATCAACACATTGAATCCCACAAAGGCATAAATGTATTCATGATCTTATGTATATATGACTTAATAAAAAAAAAAATCTCGGGCAGCGCCTGTGGCTTATCAAGTAGGGCGCCGGCCCCATATACCAAAGGTGGCGGGTTCAAACCCAGCCTCGGCAGAATTGAAAAACAGAAAACTAGCCGGGCGTTTTGGTGGGCGCCTGTAGTCCCAGCTACTTGGGAGGCTGAGGCAGGAGAATCGCCTAAGCCCGGAGTTGGAGGTTGCTGTGAGCTGTGTGATGCCACAGCACTGTACCAAGGGCGATAAAGTGAGACTCCATCTCTACAAAAAAAAAAAAAAAAAAAATCTTCTCACAAGAACTGAAAAAAAAAAAAAGGAAGGAAACAAGAAAGTGAAGGAGAGTAAAGAAATTTGTAGACAAGGGCTCAAAAAAGGGGACACGCTCTGTATGCCTTTCCGTAAGTTGCTATAAAATGAGGGAGTCAACAAGAAAGACAAGATGTAGAATTTAGGAAATAGTGGGAGCAAGCCAGGAAGAGAAGCTCCAGGAAACAGCTGGGCAGGAGGCCCAGAGTAGTTTCTAGAAATTCGAGACAAATGAAGGACGTGCTAGCAAGGAAATGCAATGACTCCTTGACACTACAGAAAACAGGATTTGCAAAGAAACAACTCGTTTTTATTCACTTTCAAGTGTTTCACGAATCATCGAAATTTTAACCACGGTAAGAGAATACGAGTGTGACCAGTCTTGACAGAAATTGAGACAGGAGGAGAACATGGGACAAGTAGAAACTAATGTCAACTCACAGTGCAAGATGTGCAAGCTGTGCACAGCTGTGCACATCAGTGCAAGCTGATGGCACAAGACAAAAAGTGAGATCCCAAGTTACAAACGCCATCGCCGGAAATATGAGACATGTTGCCAGAATTTTTAATCACACGAAATGGTTGTTTTTTAGGTCAAAAATGGTTGAACATCAGAAATTGCAGATGGTCCAATCCAGTACATGAGCAGAAATGTACTGTATCACATCACATCAGTAAATTAAATTTAACTGCAAAAGAATTCTTTTTTTTGCAGTTTTTGTTGGTTACCAGGTTTGAACCCACCACCTCCAGTAGGGGCCAGCAGCCTACTCCTTTGAGCCACAGGTGCCACCCTGCAAAAGAATTTTTACAACCAAGTTTTAAAGGATAAACTGAAAGTTAAATAACAAGAGACTGAGGATGGCTGTCTATGTGTTCAACAAGTAAAGACAGAAAAATCTAGGTCAAGTTTGGGAAAACAAGAGAAAGACTGAATACTTTTAAATCTGTTGAGAAACTTTATAATTATGTATGCATGTTTTTAGAAAAAATCAGACAAACAAGACAGTGAAGGATATCAACTTTATCAACCCAACAGACAGAATGAAAGGGGAAGAGGAAAACCAAAGAAAAACAATGGAAAATGGCTTCATAATAACAAGACATCAGGCTTGGCTCCCGTAGCTCAGTGGGTAGGGCATTGGCCACATACACAGGGACTGGCGGGTTCGAACCTGGCCCTGGCCTGCTAAAAACAACAATAACAGGCTCGGCGCCTGTGGCTCAACGGGCTAAGGCACCAGCCACGTACACCTGAGCTGGCGGGTTCGAATCCTGCCCGGACCCGCCAAACAACAATGACGGCTGCAACCAAAAAATGGCCGGGCGTTATGGCGGGCACCTGTAGTCCCAGCTACTTGGGAGGAGGAGGCAAGAGACTCGCTTGAGCCCAGGAATTGGAGGTTGCTGTGAGCGATGATGCCACAGCACTCTATCCAGGGTGACAGCTTGAGGCTCTGTCTCAAAAAAAAAAACAACAAAGTTTTGAGACAGACTGTGTTATGGTTCATTATTTCACTTCCAAGAAACACAGTCAATGGTATCCTTTCTGATTCACCCGTGCAAGTTTCTTTCTTTTTTTTTTTTCCCCCCGGTTGCAGCCATCATTTCTGTTTGGTGGGCCCAGGCTGGATTCGAACCCACCAGCTCAGGTGTACGTGGCTGGCGCCTTAGCCCATTGAGCCACAGGCACCGAGCCAACCCGTGCAAGTTTCAACTTGCTCAGCTTATAGGTATTGCTGGGATGGCTGCATTTGTACATTTGTTTCCATCTATGCAGATTTTACTTTTCTTTCTTTTTTTTTGAGAAAGATCCTCAAGCTGTCCCCCTGGGTAGAGTGCTATCTACCAGCTCACAGCAACCTCCAACTCCTGGGCTCAAGTGATTCTCCTGCCTCTGCCTCCCAAGTAGCTGAGACTACAGGCGCCTGCCACAATGCCTGACTATTTTTTGGTTCCAGTCGCTGTTTGGTGGGCCCAGGCTAGATTCAAACCTGCCAGCTCAGGTGTATGTAGCTGGTGCCTTAGCCACTTGAGCCACAGGCACTGAGCCGATTTTACCTTTCTTGACTTTTGTATATCTCAAAACTTTTGTCATGTATAATAAAATTATAATGAGAAATTTAAAAATTCACAAACTCTTCTCAGCAACTGACAGGCAAACAAAAAATCAGTAAGTGTACAGAAGCCTTAACAAGACAAGTAAACAAGCTTTGTATAATGGATATATAATACCATGAGTAAAAGAGACTATATACGTTCTTTTCTCAAGCACCCAGAGAACATTTACAAAATGACTGCATACGAGGCCATAAAATATGTCTTGAAAATATTCAAAGAATTGGGCTCGTCGTCCGTTGCACAGTGGTTACAGTGTTAGCCTCATACACCTAGGCTGGCGGGTTTGAACCCAGCCCGGGGCCTGCTAAACAACAATGACAACTGCAACAAAAGAAATAGCAGGGTGTTGTAGCAGGCGCCTGTAGTCCCAGCTTCTTGGGAGGCTGAGGCAAGAGAATCGCTTAAGCCCAAGAGTTTGAAGTTGCTATGAGCTGTGACACCGTGGTACTCTACTGAGGGCAGCAGAGTGAGACTCTGTCTCCAAATAAAAAAGAAAATATTCAAAGAATTGGGATGAAAAAGACCACAATTGAGTAGAAGTCAATAATAGGCTAAAATGATATAATAGTAATAATGCATTTGGAATAAAAAGCACACTTTTAAGTAATTTAAAGGAAAAAACAATGAAAATAAGAAAATACAGAACTGAACAGCAACAGAATTAACATAATATGATAATACTTACAATTTTGGAACTACTGCTGAAGCTGTACTTAGCAGAAAATTTAGAATCAAAAAAAGAAAATATGAAAATTAATGAGCAAAGTATCTGAACTAAGACGTCATGAATAAAAACCAACTAAATATGTTGCATCTTAGCAGGGTACTGGTGAAACTTATTAAATGTAGAGTATCAATGTCTTTATATCGTGATCAAGAAAATGCCATGAAGGCTATCTGTAACAGTACGATCAGAATATTTCTGATTGTATATGAACCACATTGTGCCCTATGATTGCACCAATGTACACAATTATGATTTAATAAAATTATTTAAAAAAAAGCCAACTAAATAGAATCAAAGATAATGGAAGAAGGAAATAATAAAGATAAAAGTTGAGAGTGAATGAAATAGAAAACAGTGATACAACAGAGAAGTTCAACAACCCAAAGTTTAACCTTAGTAAAATAGAAACAAAAAAATGCAAGATCAAGAAAAAATAAAGATGGATATAAACAATATTGAAGATTAAAAAAGGGACAACTACAGATACAGCTAAGTTTTTTTTTTTTTTTGAGCCAGAGTCTTACTCTGTCTCCCCAGGCTAGAGTGCCCTAGCATCATAGCTCACAGTAACCTCAAACTCCTAGGTTCAAGTCATCCTCCTGCCTCAGCCTCCCCAGTAGCTGGGACTACAGGCTCCCATCACAACACCTGGCTAATTTTTCTACTTTCAGTAGAAATGGCATCTCACTCTTGTTCAGGCTGCACTGGAACTCCTGAGCTCAAGTGATTCTCCTGCCTTGGTCTCCCAGAATGCTGGGATTAAAGGTGTGAGCCACGATGCCTGGCCATAGCAGAGAATTTAAAGCAGAATGAGGGCAGCACCTGTGGCTCAGTGAGTAGGGTGCCAGCCCTATATACCAGAGGTGGTGGGTTCAAACCCAGCCCCAGCCAAAAACTGCAAAAAAAGTAAAAATAAAAAAATAAAGCAGAATGAAAATGGTATGAAAAATTTTGAGCTAATAAATTTGAAAATTTTGAGAAAAAGTTAATGAGTTCCTGAAAAATATATAATGCATATCAAAAGTGAGGGGATAAAAAATTGAATAGATCTATAAACCACTGAAAAAATTAAATTAGTGGTTAAAAATAAATGCCACACACAAGTCACATATACCATGGTAACCAGTCTCCAAACTGAGCCCCGGGGAGCCTTGCCTCCTGCTGTTTACACTCTCATGCAGTCCCTGCCCACATGGAATCAGCTGACTAGCTAGTACAAACCAGTAGGATATTATGGAAATGGTGACATGTGATTTGGAGGCTAGATTGTAAAAGATGTGGATTTCTCCCTTGTTATCTCTTCTTGAATCATTTGCACTGGGGAAGCCAACTGCCATGTTGTGAGGACACTCTAAGCAGCCCTGAGAGGTCCACGCGGCAAGGTTCTGAGGTCTTCTGCCATGAGCCTGCAAGGAGCTGACAAGGGTGGGACTCAGGTATTTTAGAAACAGATACTATAGCCACAGTCAAGATGATTGTAACCTCAGACAACATTTTGATGACAACTTAAAAAAGACCCTGAGTCAGCAACATGCATCTAAGCTACTTCTGAATCTTGACTCTCGGAAACTGTGAGATAATGAATTTTGTTGTTCTAAGCCACCAAATTCTAAAATATTTGTTTTGCAGCAATAGATACCTAATGCACACACACACAAAACCAGGCCAAGACAGTTTCCCAGAGTTTTACAATACATTCAAGAAAAATATAATGCCATATTTTAGAAACTGGTTCAGAAAAAATGTCCTCACCCACTTTGTGAGACTGATAATATGATATCAAAACCAGTCAAGAATATTATTTTCAAAAAATTTGTAAGTCTCAGTAGTGAACAAATGTTAGAAGTTCTAAACAAGACAATAGCAAATTGAATCTAGAAATACTTTTTAAAAAATATATGAACAAGGCTCAGCGCCTGTATACAGCACAGGGGTTAGGGTGCCAGGCACATACATTCAGGTTGTTGGGTTCGAACATGGCCTGTGCCAGCTAAGCAACAATGACAAATGCAACAAAAAATTGCCAGGTATTGTGGTGGGTGCCTGCAGTCCCAGCTGCTTGGGAGGCTGAGACAAGAGAATCACTTGAGCCCAGGAGTATGAGGTTGCTGTGAGCTATGATGCCACAGCACTCAACCAAAGGGGATAAGATGGGACTATGTCTCAAAAAAAAAAAAAAAAAAATATATATAGATATATATATGAACAGGCTTGGTTTACCTCAGGAGAACAAGATACACTTTGCAAAACTCATAAATGTATTCACCATGTTAACACGTTACACTGAAAAACCACATGAGCGGCTCTGCGCCTGTAGCTCAGTGAGTAGGGCACCAGCCACATACACCGAGGCTGGCAGATTAAGCCCAGCCCAGCCCTGCTAAACAACAATGACAACTGCAACAACAACAACAAATAAGTAGCCGGGCATTGTGGCAGGTGCTTGTAGTCCCAGCTACTCGGGAGGCTGAGACAAGAGAATCACTTAAGCCCAAGAGTTTGAGGTTGCTGTGAGCTGTGACATCACTGCACTCTACTGAAGGTGACATAGTGAGACTCTGTCTCAAAAAATAAAATAAAATAAATAAAAGGAAAACCATATGAACATCTTAATACAGGGTATTATTTATTTAATAAATAAATTGCACATGAACTTTATGGCCACCCTGTATTGCTAGATAAGGCCAATATTGATAAAATTTATTATCTATTCATGATTTTATAATCTACTTAGCAGACTAGGGCAGAAATGTAACATCTATTGGTGAAACATTACAAGCACTCCATTTGCAATCAAAATGGCCTTAAAGATGCTCATTATCACATATCTATTCAACATCATAGTGGAGGTAGCCAGTGCAGGTAAGATTTTTTTAAAATGAGGTGGCGCCTTGGCTTAGTGGGTAGGGCACAGGCCCCATATACCAAGGGTGGCGGGTTTGCCCTGGCCAAACTGCAACAAAAAATAGCCGGATATTGTGGGGGCGCCTGTGATCCCAGCTGCTCAGGAGGCTGAAGCAATAGAATCACCTGGGCCTGCGAGTTGGAGATTGCTGTGAGCTGTATGATGCCATGGCACTCTACCAAAGACGATAAGTGAGACTCTGTCTGTACCAAAAAAAAAAAAAAGATTTTTTAAAATAGAAGAATAAATAAATAATGGGTATAAAGTTTTAGTGAAGAAGAAAATTATTAGAATTATTGCCAGATGTAAGGTAATTATGTAAAAATAAATTTCATTCCTACATGTTGGTATGGTAATAAACAATTAGAAAATATAATTTAAAAAAAGATATCATGGCTCAGCGCCCGTAGCACAGTGGTTACAGCACCAACCACATGTACCAGTTGCTGTGACCGTGACACCAAGGTACTCTACCAAGGGTGATATAGTGAGACTCTGTTGCAAAAAAAAAAAAGATATCATCTGCCAAAGCAATAAGAAATAACAAATCAAAAAAAGGAATAGGATACCTAGGAATAAATCTAACAAAATCTAGGCAAGATTTTTATGAAAACATTCTGAAACATCAGTGAAAGATTGGAAAAGGCCTTAATAAATGGAAAAATGAACCATGCTTATTAGCAGGAACACTCTGTATTGTAAAAAATGCAAATTCTTCTCCAAATTAATTTTCAAATTCATTGCAATTTCTTTCTTTCTTATTTTACTTTATTTTATTTTTTTGTAGAGACAGAGTCTCTTGCTTTATCGCCCTCGGTAGAGTGCCATGGCATCACACTGCTCACAGCAACCTCCAACTCCTGGGCTTAGGCGACTCTCCTGCTTCGGCCTCCTGAGTAGCTGGGACTACAAGTGCCCACCACAGTGCCTGGCTATTTTTTTGTTGCAGTTTGGCCGCGGCTGGGTTTGAACCCACTACCCTCGGTATATAGGGCCGGTGCTCTACTGACTAAGCCACAGGTGCTGCCCAAATTCATTGCAATTTCTACCAAAATCCCAACAGGTTTTCTCAGTGGAACTCTGAAATGTGCATAAAATTACCAAGGGTCAGAAATAGAATAACCAAGTGGAGAGCTGACCTCATACCAAAAAATATTAAAGTTCATGAGCATGATTTGGGACTAGACAAATAGACCAGTGATTTAGGCTGCAGAACTCAGACATCATCCCTTGCTTCTACTGTAACTTGACAAATGACAGAAGTGTCAGTGGGGGAACTATTTAGTAAGTGGTCTGGGACAATAGGATATTCATTTGAAAAAATATTATTGGTTCCAGTGCACCATATACAGGAATAAATTTCATGTGGTTGAAAGACCCAAATGTGAAAAACAGAACTTTTAGAAGAAAACAGAGGAGACTACCTTTATGACCTGAGGGTAGGAAGAATTCCTTAAAGAAACAATTTTTTTTTTTTTTTTTTAGACAGAGCCTCAAGCTGTCACCCTGGGTAGAGTGCCGTGGCATCACACTTCACAGCAACCTCCAATTCCTGGCTCAAGCGAGTCTCCTGCCTCTGCCTCCCAAGTAGCTGGGACTATAGGCGCCCACCACAACGCCTGGCCATTTTTTGGCTGCAGCCGTCATTGTTGTTTGGCAGGCCCAGGGTGGATTCGAACCCACCAGCTCAGGTGTACGTGGCAGGCGCCGAGCCAAACAAATTTTTAAAAGCACAAATCATACTTGAATTGCTAAATTTGACCAGTTTAGGAGGAAAATTTCTGTTTAACCAAACACAGCATAAGCAAAGTGAAATAAGAAAGCACAAACCGATAAAAAGATCATTGCAAATCATAGAGTTTATATAAGATTAGCATCTGGAACACATAAAGAATTTCTACAAATAAGACAAAGACAAAACACCCCAGTTTACACACACAGATAATTCTCAGAAATCTGAATGTTCAATAAACATTTAAAAATATTCAACACTAGTACTTATCAGGGAACCATAAAACAAAAATGAGATAGCATTTCATACCTATCAGATTGACAAAAACGAAAAGATTCTGACATTATCAAAGGTTGGGGAGAATGTGGAGTAATGAAGAATAAAAAAAAGAAAATACACTAGGTAGGAATGAAAGTTTATCAACAACAACCCAGATAAATCATGGTATATTCATTCAATAGACTATTGAATAGCTATTAAAATGAGTGAACTATAGCTAAATGTACCGCATGGCTAAATTTCTCAAGTATTATAGCTAAAAGAAAAAGCCTGAAGATACTATGTACAGAATAGCATCATTTATATAAAATATGAAACCTTGCCAAGCATTATTCCAGCTTGTTCAGGATTGTAGACACACGCAGTGAGAGTATAAAAATGCACATGGACGTGAAACATCTCAAGTACTAAGCAGATTACCTTGAAGGAGAGGTGGGGAATGAGATGAGGGAAAGAGACAGTCACAGGAGACTTCAACTTTATCTGTCGTATTTTATTGTGCTAAAATAAAATCTGAAACAAATATAGCAAAGTACACATATTCTATAAAGCTGGCTGAGGTGTCTGAAGTTGTCCAATGTTTGGAGATAATGGCCAGGAGTTTGGGAGAGATTTTATAGTCGGAGGAGACGCCAAAATATAAAAAATACCCATGGAAATGCGTATTTTGTTTTATACACTGCTATATTCCTCCACTTAGAAGGGCGCCTGGTACAAAGTAGGTACTAAACAAACATTTGCTAATTGAGTGAACAGAAGCAAAGGCATTGAGAAACCTGAGAATCCAATGTGTTCTGAAACAACGGTGGGAATAGCTAGCTTCCACTGAGCCCGGCGTTTATCAGCCACTGACTTGACCAGCCTGGCGTGTATCAGCCACTGACTTCACTATTTGACATGGATTAGTCTCTCATTTTGTCCTTGCAACAATGTACAGACCATTATTATTCTCATGCCACAGTGGGGGGAAAACAGGCTTAAGGAGGTAGGTAGCTCACCCGAGAGCATAAAAGTTAGAATTAGAAACATTCCCTAAAAAAAAAAGTTTGGATTTTATGCTGTAGTTGTTTCAGTGTCTAGTTAAAATGTGGTTGAGACAAGGTCTGGTCAAGTAGCTTACAGCGCAGGAGGCACATTAAACAGATACTCAGAGCAATCTTTTTCAACCTTTTTTTATTTAACGGCACAGTTGAACCTATAGTTAAACTTCCGTGGCACACTTAAATTATGTGGATCCAAAAAAAAGAGTAAAAGAAAAGAATATACTTATTGTGCTTTGAGCTTTCTTTGAAAATACTTTCATTAATGATCTTTAAATTTTTTTCATGGCACACCTAAGATCCTCTTGAGCACACCAGTGTTGAAAATCGCTGCTCTAGAATAAGACCAGGATCAATGGGGGTGTATGTCCAGTGTTCTGATAGGGGAGGACACAGCAGGGCACACTTTAGTCTGCTGGGCAAGTAGGGAAGACTTTACCAAGAAGGAAACATTTGAACTTGGACTTGAAGGAGAAGTGCACCTACAAATGCCAGGATCCAGGACTTCCTGTTCCACATCCAGCTGAGGTGTTGGGAGGACCCATTGCTCTGGACTATGAGCACAAAGCCTGACCACACAGGGCTGAGACCATCCACAGGTGAAGGAGACCAATCCGAATGTAACTTCCATTTTGAGAAAGTTTGCTTATGTTTTTATACACAGAAGAAAAAAGCAACCCAAAGCTCTTTGGAAATCATGATGCCCCTAATAATCATTCAACCTTTAAGAGTAACAGCTAACATGTATTAATTATGCACCATATACATGGGGCTAAGCCACCATTATTTGCTTTATGGTCTTTATTTCTCAAGACTCTATGACACAGGTACTATTTTATCCCTTTTCAGGGTGAGGACACCAAGGCTTAGAGAACATATGCAGGTGTCTTGCCCAAAATCCTGTACAGAGTAAGTGGTGAAGTTCAGATTGAACCCGCAGTTGTCAACTCTCCCCTGGTATTTTAACCACTGCCTCTCACAGCACAACATCCAGTTACAGCAACAAGGGTTTTCCTGCTTTCAACTGGAAGGATAAATGAGAACGTGATATAAGCCAAACTAGAACGGAGCTTATCATTACATTCACGAACATCTGTCACATGTTAGGTGCTCTGTAAATGCTTGCAAAATGAGGTGGCATTTAGTTTCAGGAAAAGAAAAGCAACTCAGTTTCCAAATGACATGATGTAAATGATGTAAATCAAATGGAAATTCACCAGAGGCTCCTGGAACTTGTGGGCACAGCTGAGCTCCACAGGGAAGGCTCAGGGTTCTCTTCTATCTCTCAACCTATCACAGAGGAGGACTACCCTGGAAATACTCCCGAATGAATGGAGGCCAGTGTGCTCCCCAGTAGCCCGCAGGTCAGAGATGCATGAAGAGGGGAAACAGTGCAAGGCGAACAAACGGAAGTGTTCTATTTTTATCCGAAAAGTAGACACAGAGAACAATCAACACTTACTCGCCCCCCGCCCCAGGTAAACCCATCACTTGGATCACACGTGTCCAAATTTATCCATCCATTCATTTCACAAGTTTTTACAGGACCTAGGCCGGCTGGAGTTGTACCCTACTAAGTCAACACTGAAGAGCCCTGGTCTCCACCAGACACCACGCCAGGCACAGTGGAGCAAGGATGGGCCAAACACAATCTGAGGTCCCCCAGGAGTGAACAATAGGGGGCGCACAGGCATGTCGGCAAACACAACTTACAAGTGCAAAGGTCACGCGGCCGGGGGGACGGGGAGGAGAGGAAGAGGTGGCAGCGTGAAGAAGAAGAAGGCGGCAAGAGTCGGGTAAGAGGAAGAGCCTCCTCGGAACCACCTCTGACAATTCTCTGGTCACGTTTTAATTAATTACAAGGTTTTCCCATCGACTCAAACCAGAGCTCTCTGATTAATTTTCGAAAGAGCCGGCCGATTTTAAACATAGCGAACACAATGACCCCAGTTATTATGGCCTGAGCGACTAAAAGCAGAAAATAAAGAGCCCAGAACAGGGTACGGTCTTGACTATTGCCCGTGGCCACCAGCTGCGTCCACGCCCAGGGTTCTGGGCTGTTAGGCACCGAGGTAGCGTGGCCGGGGGCTTCCGAGGAGCTGTGCGTGCGAGGGTGCGGAGACGGGCCCCGGGTGCCTGAGCACTCGGGGGCCGCCCCCGGCAGGGCCCAGAGCCGCAAGCCGGCGCGCGGTGCGGGACCGCTGCACAGCGGGGGCTCCGTTCGGCCCACGAGGTCTAGGTGCTGCCGCAGCCACCCCAGGAATGGCTGCAGGCCACAGTCGCAGCTCCAGGGATTGTGTCCCAGCAGGACCTCCGTCAGCCGGGGCAAACCCTCAAACACGTCGCCAGGCAGGGTCTCCAGCTGGTTGTGGTCGAGCTGGACCTTCTCCAGGCTGCTGAGGTTGGAGAAGAGCGAGCGCGGCAGGGCCCGCAGCCGGTTGTGGCGCAGCGACACCTGGCGCAGCCGGCCGAGGCCGCGCAGCAAGCCGTCGGGGAGGGCGGTCAGGCCGTTGGAGTGCAGGGCGAGCACTCGGAGCTCCGCTAGGCCCCGGAAGGCGTCCGGAGGGAGTGCGCTGAGACGCGGGCTGGCAGTCACCCCCAGCGTCCGCAGGCGGCTCAGGTTGCGAAAGGCGGCGGCGGGCAGGGTGCGCAGCCGGGTGCCGTTCAGCCACAGCTCGCGCAGGCCGGCCATCTCCCCGAAGAGCACTCTCGGGAGCTCTTCCAGCGGGTTCTCGAAAAGAGTCAACACGGTCAGAGTATGCGAGCGAAGAAAAAGCCCCGAGGGCAGAAACTCCAGGTGGTTTTTCGAAAGTGTCAAGGAACTCAGGTCTCGGAGCTGGTCGAATGCGCCCGGCGCGATGGATCGGATGTGATTTCGGTGGAGCTGCAGCGCCATCAGAGCGCCCAGGCTGCTCAACAGCCCCGCATCCAGGGAAACTAGCTGGTTCGAGTGAAGCAGAAGTTTCTCAAGTTTAGCCTGTGCCCCAAGCAAGCCCTTGGGCAGGTGGGTCAAGTTGTTTCCCGATAAATCCAATAATTTCAGGTTTTCCAGATTTGTGAAGAGACGAGCAGGAAGGAAATCTAGTTGATTTTCGTTCAAAAAGAGCTCCTGCAGGTTAACCAGTTTCTGAAACATGTTTTGGTCAATGCTCTTTAGTGCGTTGTGATCCAAAAACAACTGTTCCAGGAGCACCATCTTATCCAGTAGAGAACCTGGAAGATGAGTGATTTTGTTGCGCGACAACCTGAGGGTTTTTAGTTTTATCAGGTCATTGAAGGTGCCGGGGGCAATGGCGGTAATGTGGTTGTCGGAGAATATCAGGCGCTGCAGGACGGTCATACCGCTGAAGCTGTGATTCTGCAGGGCGCCGCGGCCCATGCGAAAGAGCAGAATGTGAGTGAGGTTGGTGGGCAGGCCCAGCGCCGAGATGCGCGCCACGTCGCCCCCAGAGCATTGCGCGGCGTCCCGGAAGACACATTTACAAGCCGGCGGGCAGGGAAAGGGCTGGGCGCTCAGGAGCCCCAGAACCGCGCACAGCAGCGTCCTCCTCAGCATGTCTGGAAAAGGCAACAAAACGCCCGCGTTCAATTTCGTGATCCTGCAGTTTGCAGAGGCACAGTCCTTTCTCCAGTATTCTCACTCCCTCTTTTCTCAGGAGTGTAGATTTCCCTGGGTAGTGAAAAGACATTCATTCTACCCTGTGAGGTCTCATTGTTTAATTGATTTTCTATTCAGTTTGCAAAAACATTGAAATTAAAGCGTTTGCAAGATGCCAGAACAACCAATAACTTTTAAATCGTTATATAGAGTAAACTTATTAAAATGATCATTCTCATGTTCAAGCTTGAAGACGTTACAAAGTAGTGTCCATTGTGAAAACACCTCTGCTCTTGACTTTAAAATTTACCCTGGGTTGGCTATAATCAACAGCCACGAAGGGAAATAGCAGAGCCTGCAGACACCATCTAATTCTTTTTCTCACAATCTTGCTATTTCTGCAGTGCAAACTTACCTGCTAAAACAAATCAACAATCACCTTCATTAAGAGTTAAGCTAAGAAAAGCAGATAACAATACCTACCACTTTATACATGGGGCATATGCAGCACTTTATGTATACCATATTCCTCTAATCCTCACAATCACCGGATGAAATAGGTATCAAATTGTCCCCAGTGCAAGGATGAAGTCACAAAGGCACCAAAAGTTTAAGTGATTTAACTAGGGACACATAGAACATGAAAGTAGCACTTCTGAAAGAACGATAAATAAGGAGCTGCCATTTCTAAGATGCTTCATAAAAATTAATACTCATGGCATTGGATTATCTGTAAAATGCACACAATACCAATCTGCTAAGATGCTTCATAAAAATTTAATACTCATGGCACTGGATTATCTGTAAAATGCACACAATACCAATCTGCCAAAAGCAAATGTCTCCCCAGTGGAAGATTACACAATTTGTTTCTTGTACATTTTTTTTTTCTTTTTTTATTTTTTTGCAGTTTTTGGCTGGGGCTGGGTTTGAACCCGCATATGGGGCTGGAGCATATGGGGCTGGAGCCCAACTCCTTTGAGCCACAGGCACCGCCAGCATATGGGGCTGGAGCCCAACTCCTTTGAGCCACAGGCACCGCCCTTTTTTTTTGTTTGTTAAATTTTGCTTTCAATTAGCTTTCAATCATCTTAGTTTGAAGTTTATTTTATTTTTTTCTTTTCTTTGTTTTATTGAGATGATATCACTTTGTGACCCTCAGTAGAGTGCAGTATCATCATAGTTCACAGTAACCTCTCACTCTTGGGATTAAGTGATTCTCTTGCCTCAGTCTCCCAGGCATCTGCCACATCGCCCAGCTTTTTTGGATAGAGACGGGGGTCTCACTCTGGCTCATGCTGGTCTTGAACCTCTGAGCTCAGGGCAATCCACCTGCCTCGGCCTCCCAGGGTGCTAGGATTACAGGCGTGAGCCACCAAGCCTGGCCCAAATTTTGTTTCTTATGTATACATAGACTGAGCCCTCTAATTTCCTATACAAATTTTTAAAATATTTGGCCTTACCTGAGCGGTTCTGCACCCCAAAGCAACTGAAAAGCTTAGAACTTTGCATGTCATTCTGCACTTTTCAAAGGAAGAGGGAGGTATCCTTGCATCCTGAAGATAAATTTTACCAGAATAAGTCAGGGAAAGGACCCTATCTCAGAGGGGCATGTTCTGGTGGTTTTTGTTTTGGGTTTTTATTTTGTGTGTGTGGGAGGGGAGTTTGAGACAGAGTTTCACTCTGTTGTCCCATGCTTGAGTGCCATAGTGTCAGCCTAGCTCACAGCAACCTCAAACTCTTGGGTTCAATCGATCCTCCTGTCCCAACCTCCTGAGTAGCTGGGACAACAGGTGCCTGCCACAACACCTGGCTTGTATTTTCTTTAGTAGAGATGGGGTCTCTTGCTCAGGCTTGTCTCAAACTCCTAACTTCAAGGGATCCTTCTGCTTTGGCCTCCTAGGGTGTTAGAATTACAGGTGTGGGTCACTGCACCTGGCCTATGTTCTGCTTTTTAATGACAAGTATCTTCCAACTGAGATACCATATATGTATAATGTCAGTACTACTCTTGAGATTGATAACAGCAGAAGTTTCCCATAAATGGCACAATGTATCTAATTTGTGATGCTAGCAAAGTTTAGTACTACAGTTGGATCACTGCGATAGCCACATTCCTAGATGGGTCACACTTTGTTTGGCTCTTCCTTTCTGCATGGTCCCAGCCAATTCTCCACTCAGTTTTTTTGTGGGTTTAAAAAATGGAGGAAGAAACTTCTCCATTCAGAAAGAAGGCTAAAAATATTGTCAAATGTTCTGTCATTTTTTTTTTTTTTTTTTAGGAATAAGTTAAACACTCTTCAGCATGTTCAATAATAGCACTGCTAGGTTGAAGGATGTTTGCAAGTGCAATTTAACTTGGGAAAGTCAACCTGTTTTCTGAAGTGGTTGTACTGATATGCACTGCCACCCTGCTCATATCAGAGTTCCTGTGCTTCATGTCTTTGCCCACACTGGCTGCTGACTTTCTAAATTTAATTTTTCTATTCATTCATTCTCAGCATGGTTCCAACTTTTCATTTCCCTGTTTAATGATAAACTTGAGCACCTTTGCATATACTTAAAGGCCACTTGTGCTTCATCTTTTGAGGAATTTGGGTTTCCTTTTGCCCATTTTTCTATACGCAAAACATGGCTGTATGACTTGAACAACTGTTGCAGACATTCTATGACAATATTGCCTATCTTAAGACTTCCATCAAAAGACATCAGAAAATAGGTGAAAAGACAAACCTAGCTGAAGATACTTTAACACCTCTGACACAAGATTAATATCTAGAATATATAAAGAATGCCTGCTACACCGTGGAATCTAATCAGCCTTTGCTGTAATTGTAGCCAATGACTGAAGTTCTCTTCTAAGTCACGCAAAGATCACAGGTATGATGAAGGTCTTTTAGTTCTCATCAAGGGAAGCAACTCAAGAGCCTAGGACAGCTCCCTGGTGACCTTCTGAGTTAGCCATGCATAGGCACTCAAGTGAAAGTGCCCTCTACCCATGAAAAGGCCAGGGATCCTGCAGGACAAACTGGGAAGGCAAACTGCACCAGAATTCTGGTGATACTTTTTTAGCCTTTTTCCCCAGGAAGACCTCCAGTCATAATGGCCTCCAAAATTCTGTTCTTTGGAGAGAGCAAGACATTTTGGCTGGCCCAGAAGGGAAGAGTGGGTATAGAAGTCACAGACAGTGGGTAACACTATTGGCCCATCTTTTGGGCAAATTGATGAGAGAACGAAAAATGTATTTGGAGCAGTGAAATTGATGGCTCCAGTGTTTCCACCCTGGATCCACTTAACAGGTCAGAAATCTGTTGTCCTAAGTGGCAGCTGCTACATAAAAGTCATTGTGCTCCGCCCTAAAGGGTTTAGCCATTCAAGAGCCAGGAGTCTGCCAGCGTGTTTTTCCTCTGTGAGGAGACTCAGAGGCCAGAACACAGCAGCGATCTCTGCACTTAGCAAGTAACCACAATCCCAATTTGGACTAGGGACAACCTCACTTAAGTTCCTGGGACTCCTGATTTCTTCTCCTGCTATATACACTCAGAATACAGCATTGGCAGAGATGTAGGGAAAGGAGAAACATGCCCATACCAGCAGGCTATGGAGTCACGATCACATGCTGTACAAACCATAGCGATTGCAAAGAACTTGGGCTCAAACTGGGCCTTCATCCACCCAACCCATCTCACTACAACCAGCAACATACTCCCTAACAGAAGTCTGAGGTCTTCTAGAGAACCTGGGATATGAAAATACCTCCCACCCCAAAGTCCTGCCTTCCCTTGGGATTTCTACAACCGTTTTCTCCAGTTTCTCTCATCTCTCCCCAGAGTGCTCTTAGCACCTACGGTCGTCGCTTCACTTCAAACTTACCACATCTAATATGGGATTAGCCTTTGATTTGATCCTCCCAACTATTAGTAGAGCATACATCCCTACTCTTGTATTTCAACATTTTCCTCAGACCTCTTAACACTCAACATTTGGCTCTACAATGTATCTGATTCGTGGATATCTCCATGACGGTCACAGACATGGAATGTTGCTTGTACTTCTTTCCTTAAAAAATCCAAAGTTGATGGCTCGGCGCCTGTGGCTCAAGCAGCTAAGGCGCCAGCCACATACACCTGAGCTGGCGGGTTCAAATCCAGCCTGGGCCTGCCAAACAACAATGAAGGCTGCAACCAAAAACAGCCAGGCATTGTGGTGGGCGCCTGTAGTCCCAGCTACTTGGGAGGCAGAGGCAGGAGAATTGTTTGAGCCCAGGTGTTGGAGGTTGCTGTGAGCTGTGATGCCACAGCACTCTACCCAGGGTGACCGCTTAAGGCTCTGTCTCAAAAAAGAAAAAAAAAAAATACAAAGTTGAAAAAGGAAGGGTGGTGCCTGTGGCTCATCGAGTAGGGTGTCAGCCCCTTATATCTAAGGTGGCGGATTCAAACTGCAAAACGGAAAAATAGCCGGGCATTGTGGCGGGCACCTATAGTCCCAGCTACTCAAGAAGCTGAGGCAAGAGAATGGCCTAAGCCCAGGAGTTGGAGGTTGCTGTGAGGTGTGTGATGCCACGGCACTCTACCAAGGGCAATAAAGTGCCCTCTGTCTCTAAAAAAAACAAAAAAAAAAGGAAATAGGGAAGTTAATAATCCAGAGGGCAGTATTCAAAAGCAAACAAAAGTACAAAGGCAAAGGAAGAAATCAAATGTTATATCATTCCTTTAAATTTTTATTTTGAATAGCTTCAATCAAAAAGATTTCATAAGGTTATTTACAATGCTGAATGTACAATTATGAATGTATGCCTTTTTGACAACAGGGTACCATTCTTGAGCAGCAATTCAATTTTAAAAATATAAAGATGCAGGATCATTTCTGATATAAAGTTACTTAAAAAACTAAGGTCTCAGGGAATTCACAAATCATAACATAAAGTAACTATCTTATTAATTTAATATACACATAATTACCAAATTTTAATACATTAAAAATA
>CAUYON010118938.1:0-15976 GCA_963573935.1 Arctocebus calabarensis
GTTTTAACAATGGTGGCTGCAACCAAAAAATGGCCAGGTACTGTGGCGGGCGCCTGTAGTCCCAGCTACTTGGGAGGCAGAGGCAAGAGACTCACTTGAGCCCAGGAATTGGAGGTTGCTGTGAGCTGTGATGCCATGGCACTCTCTCCAGGGTGACAGCTTGAGGCTCTGTCTCAAAAAAAAAATTTTTGTTTTAGATATCTAGTTATTTTAAAACACATCATGACAATCTTACAGAAGGTACATCAAAAAGGAATAATAGTTAGGAAACAACATTTCCATGATGAAAGGCTGATTTTTTTCCCCACAGAGATCTAAATAAATGTATAGGATGATACTTTATATGCATATACATACACACACACACACACACAAGCACCCATGCACACATGCACATATTCAGCAAGATGCACACCATCATATAGATCCAAATTCTATTGGGCACATGGAGTTGTGTAACGAAGAGAGGGGATGAACTCTGAACCAACTATTAATATTTGAGACTGATAACTTGTTTGAATGAATTGAATTAAATAATTACCTCAAGATCATAAGATATAATTTTCTTTTGATTTTTACAAATTTGCTTTACAGATTTCTTTCCATTCATTCAACAATAATTTCTTGAGTACTCATGATGTGTCAGGCAAAATGCCAGGTTCCTGACATTAAGGAGCTCTCAATCTAGGGAGAAAGCATGTAAACATGCTTTTTGAATGATAAGCTTCAAAGGAAAACATAATAGAAGTCGTATAGACTGATATAATTCAAATCAGCATTTTGTTTATTAAGAAAGTTAACGAGAAGAATTATAAAAAATGTCAATACAACAAATACTATATATTTAGTTTAAAATAATTCTTAATTAATTAATTTTAATGTAAGGCCAAGGAGTCTGTGTACTGGTTCAATGGCTGGAGTTTCCTATAGTTTTTCTTAAATAAATCACACCCATAATGCATTATATTAAGTTTCTAATTTTATTTTCTTTTTACTTTGAAGAAGATTAAAAAGTTAAAAATCCTTGTAACAAAACACACTGAGTTCTGAACACCTCTAGAATTTTATGGTTTTTATAACTTTTTACCCATACCTGATTTGAATTGCTTTTATCAAATTTTCCCAAACCAATTAATTTCAACTTTTTTTCCTTTCACACTTATATTTCATCGGTTTAAATAATACACGACTTAATTACATAATTATAGTGAAAAGTTCTACTGTCAAACTGGAAATAAACACAGGTGATTATTAGAAAGTGTGCCACTCACATGCTGATGGGAGCAAAACTACTCAAGTGAACCAGGCAGAGAATACTGGTCTCACACATTCAGCGTGTCCTGCTGCCTGTTTTACAGGGGATGGAAAACAGGGGAGTGTGAAGAATTAGTCATTGGACAAGTCTGGAACACCACTAGGTTAGTAAAGTAACTTAGGGTCAGGCAAAATGGAGCAAAAGTTTAGAGGAAGAAGTGACTGGCTGGCTGGGGCAATAAGAAGGTGTTGTGGAAGTGATGGTATTTGAACTGGATCTTGAAGTTTAAGTAGGAGTTTTCTACATGAAGAAAAAGGCAAAAGACATTCCAGCCTGAGGGAAAATCTTATCTAAATGCATGGAGCCAAAAAAGACATGGAGTGTTTGAGGAGGGGTTGGAAGTTGAGAGTAATTGAGCATGGGATTCAGTGGGTAGAGTAATAAAACATAGAGCAGGGAAAGTACAAGAAGATAAATTGTAGAGGAGCATACTAATTAATCCGAGACTTAAAAGATAACTTAGAGTACATGATTGATTAACTTATAAAAGTAGGCAGAGTACTCATTATGTGTTATTAAGTAAACCCAAAGAAAAACAGGTGAGTACCTATTACTGTGCATTGCTTTTTGCAAAATAACCAATCAAGATCAAATTGCATTAAAAATATAATATATAAATATTTTTAAACATTGTCTTCCAAATAGAAGGCTTGAAGTGTATGCTTATTCTATGAAAAATTCTTGTGTGTCTCAAAACTCAATATTAATAAATTCAACTAGAAAATAAGCAGAAATAAGCCCAGAAATTTCACTGAAAAGATTACGTAGGGGGAAAAGGAACACTTGAAAAAATATTCAACATTTTCAGGGATTAGAAAAATGTAAATTACATCACAGTGAGATGTCACTGCACACCTATCAGAATGCTAAAATGAAAAATAATGGCAAGAAGAAATGTTGGCAAGGATGCAAAGAAACTAGATCACTCATGTATTGCTGGGAATGTAAACTGATACAGCTACTTCAGAATAGTTTGGCAGTTTCTTTCAAAACTGAAAATCTACTTCACTTGCAATCCAGAAATTTTAATCTTGAGTATCTATTTCAGAGAAAAAAGTCTTATTTTCATGCACACAAATGTTCATAGCAGCTTTAGTCATAATAACCTCAAACTGGAAACTACCCATATGTCCTTGAATGGGTGCATAGTTAAATAAACTGTGGTTATCCATACCACGGAATACCACTTAGCAAGAAAAAGGAACAAACTATTGATACACACAAATCTTGGAAGAGCCTCAAGGAAATTATACTGTGCGAAAAAAAGCCTATTTCAAAAGGATACATACTGCATAATTCCATTTTTGTAACTTGTGTTCAATGACATAATTGTAGAGATGGAAAAGAGATTAGTGGTTTCCAGGGATTAGGGACATTGGGGAGGGTAAGGAGAGGGTGATTGTGGCTATAAAGGGAAAACAGAAGAGAAATCTTAGTGGTGATGGTATAGCTGAGTATTTTGATTGTGGTCATGGTTATGCAAGATTACATGTGCAATGATATTTCACAGAAGTACACACATACACCCACCACACACACACACAGATTAGTGCATATGTAACTGGTTAAACTTGAATCAGCTCTATAGACTATGCTAAAATCAAATTCCTGCTCTTTACGTTGTACAAGGATTGCAAAAACTTTACTTTGGGGGAAGAGTGCATTGGACTTCCCTATACATTTCTTTTCAGTTCAGTGAATCTATGATTATTTCACAATAAAAAAGTTTTTGAAAATTTATGTGTATATATGTTGTAATTTCAATATATCTAATCCATTGTGCCAAGTGTCTGTGTTCAGCCATGTCTGTCACTTGGTGCCAGCCTCTGTGGTGGTAATTCTTTGCTAGAATGTGGAAAATCTATTAAGAATCAAGTTTAAGTCTAAAGCCACTAGATAAGTAATGGATATATCCGTCATCCGTAAGGGCTGTAAGTGATATCCTTTGTGATAGCTGTCTTCACATCTTCCTACACACCCTTTGTAGAAGTAATCTTGGCAAAAGACAATTGTTCATGGTAGATACACATTGATTACATTGAATGATATCTGCCATATGTTCAACCTTATCATTCTAATGCATCTTTTCTTTAAGGAAGGAAATACAGCATATTCCAAAATAAGCTGACAGAAACCTAAATACTATCAACAAAGATGTGCACACACACACACACACACACACACACAAGTGCAGTCTTCATAATCCCAATCTACAGTTCTAGCAATCCCAAATCTTATCCTGAAGTTTACTTAGCAAATCACATTTACATTCAACTTCAAAATTTATTTACACTTATTTTTTGGGAAAAAAATCTAAAATATTGTGTTTGTGTTCCAGAGATGTTCATTGCAACTCCCAGCCCATCCTTTCTTGTGCAGAAGCTGCTATTCCCTCAACCCTACAGTAGCAGCCCCAACCATACGAGCCCACACTCTGGAGAGTCTCAGCCACTATGTAGCTTCTCCAAGGTGGAGTTGGTGCCTGGAGGCCAAAGCCACTTTAAAGCCAGTATTGCAAGCAGAATCTAAGAGCCTTGAGAAACTTCAGTAAAATGCAGAGAGGAGAAAGATCAGCCACTTCCAGCCTTGCAGGTGGTGAGCATAAAACCTACTGCATATCCATGACTAGGTTCTGCACACTTCTCCCACCTTTTTGTTAAACTTATTTTTGTGAATTTCTGTTTCATGCACTCAGACAATCCCTATGGTAATCTAATTCCTGCCTGACTGTCAACAAGCATTTATTGATCACTTGCTGTGAGTAGCACACCAAACCATTCCAAAAACACACAATACTGAAAGAGAGAATTGGAACTGAGCTGGAGAGATTTTCCCATTGAACATAATTGTATCTGCATTTTGTGGAGGTAGTGCTGACAGAAAAAGGTCCTGCTTTAAAACCTAAATTTAAAATAGGCCTATTATTCTTGGATAAGGCCAGTGCTATGCTTTTGCCTCTTTTGCCCCAAGTGAGAATGTGCATTCTCCCTGTTACAGCTTAGGACCCCCAAGTACCCATCTTTCGTGACATCTGAGGCACCAAGGCAATAAAGGCCAGGTAAGTGCCCACAGTAGCCCTGATGCACCATCATGTTGTGGATCCTGATCTCTCCATCCACCTTCTTAGCCTTGTTGTCATAGTCCCTAGTGCCTCAGCTGCTCTCTGCAGCACATTAAAGACTTGCTGTCTCTATTAGCCACCAATAATGCACTAATACATTCGTTCTCCTATTACCTCGGACACTAATTTGGTGGAATTGGATAGTGACAGCACATTGATGTTGTTGAAGTTAATGACCCAGCAATTTACAAGATAAGTCACATTAGTAGTCAAATTGATTGCAATCATTGTTTCACTGAACAGAATCTGCATTAAGTACAATATGCTGTGTTCTGTCCTTCACCACCCCATTAACAGACCGAGGTGCTCAGAATCTTTGCCCTTCATACCTTCTTCACTTTTTTTGCAGTGAATTTGTTGAAACTTCTACTTTGTCTCATAGTCTCCTTTCCATAGAAGGCTCCTAAGCACACATAAACAACAGCATTTGCGTTTATACAACTGTGGCTTCAATGAGGCTACTCAAATAGCTATGATTATTTAATTTCCTTGTATTGGGTATCTCTGATTTTCTTGGTTTTATGATTTGTGCTAGAAACTCCAGGACAAGTTTCAGGAGATGTTGATTGCTCACATTGAAATAAAAATCGTGTAACAGAAGATGAGGTGGTAGAAGACTATGTGAAATTCCCAGTGAGTAAAATAATAACTTCTGAGGCTAGAATAGACAGGGATAATGTCATAGCACAGAGGGAATTGCAAATAGGCATGAAAATATTTCTAAGATTTTGATAAAGATTGGTAATTTTTATTCTTTAATTTGTAGTTACAAGTATAATTTTAAATATACTTACCCCTTGCAGTTCTGTAACTTTAGGAAATTATTAAGCCTTGTTTTTCACCTCTATTAAATGTGAACAACATTGTTGATCCCATAGGTCTTTAGTAATATGTGAATGATCAAAAAAAACATAATTGAAACAACCTGGCAGAACATTGACTCATAGTAACATTTCAATAAAAGCTACTTGATTCCATATTTTATTTAATTAAAAAAAAATTAAAAGCCACTTGAAGCCAAGATGGAAATAATGTGAATGCTCAGACTTAGAATACCATTTGAGTTACAAATACACAAGATGTAACTCTGAAATAAATGCGTCATCTGTGGTGGGTTTGTATGTGTGTGTGTGCATGAGTATAGCCATACATGCAAGTGAACGCTGATGGCACTGGAAGGTGGGAGTTTTTAGAACTATACTGAATTAGTAGAACAGCCTGATACAGCAGCATGCTATAGCATGTGGGAAGAGAGTGAGAACGGTGAGAAGCCCAGTGTTACAAACTTCTAAGTTTATAGTTGAAAAGGCAAGGAAGTAGATTGTTCCATGACACACAATTAGGTTGAGCACAAAGCTCAGATTAGAACTCCAATGAACTCAGTCCTAGAAAACTGCCTCAGGATCCTAAGATGTCTTGTGTGAAGGAAAATGGTTATGATTTGTTTTCTGAAAGTTTTGTCTCATTTCTTCACCTTCATACATCCTATAAGAAACCTTCTCTGTTCTCTGGTTAATAGGCTCTTATTCTTCAATTTATCTGAAGCATAGGACCACACCACATCCTGGCTACCAACAATCTGAGCTTATAGCCCTTTCTTTGCTAGTGATATTACAAGTTGACTTGAGTGTAGCAGATGTGTGCCCTGACCTGACTGAAAACCCCATTTTTCCCAGTGTTGATGGGTCCTCAAGGGACTTTCTCAACCACCATCTGGGGTTAGATAATACCAAAGCTCTCCATGTCTTTATTGGGACAATGTCTTCTCATTCACACCCCTGCTTTTGTGCTGGCAGAGAGCCTGCATAGCACCCTCCCTGTGACTAAGATGTCTGCCTGTTTAGTAATTAGTGCCAATGAAACAGTTGAAAGCAAAGGCAGAGAAAAACAGTATCAATAATAATAGGAATAAATGGTCAGAGAAGCCAGAGAGAAGGGCATATCAGGGACTTGCAGTGTGATGTTATGTGGGGATGCAACCCAACAGGAGCACACATTAATTGTAAATAAAAAGTATACTATGTTGATTACTCCACATGCAGTCTGGCAAAATTACTGTCTGTCCCACATTATATTTACATTATCTCATCATAATTAAAAACTGTTGGGATACTGTTCTTCCCCTAATCCTTTGTAGGTCTCTTACAATATTCATGTGGCTCAAGATTCAAATTGTCAGGAGTGGTTACTGTGGTGTTATGATGTTGTAAACTGAAAAAGCCTGACAAAATCCATCAAAAAAATGCTGGTGAGATAAGGCGAAATGTGCTCAGATGGGTACATAACAGTTGAGTGTGTGTGTGTGATGGTGGTTGGGGGCTTGACTCCTGGGGAGAATATCGAATAAAGTGGAGGCCCAAGCTATAATTCCTAAGGGTAGTGGGAAAGAACAACAGAATGTGAATCTCGAGGCTTAGCATTGTTTTTTGTTTGTTTTCTCAGTATTGTTTTTGAGATATTTTCACTGGTTACAGAACTCTGTGTTGATTTCAAAAAAATTATTTACACTTTAAAATTCTTCTTAATTGCCTTGTGGCTTGCATAATTTCTGATAAGTAGTCTTCTGTAATTCTTATCTTTCTTCTGCTGCACGTGATGTACTGATATCTCCTCCCTTCTTCACTTCCCTGAGCTTTCTTCCTGATTTTCTCTATATCTTTGATTTTCAACCATTCAAATATGATTCAGGTAGGTGTATTTGGCTACAATTATTTACTTCGATTGGTGTTTTCTGCACTTCAGAGAACTGCGATTTGGGTTTTCCTCATTAATTTGGGGAAATTCTTGGTCATTGTCTCTTTCAATATTTTTTGTTCTTTTTCTTCCTTATTCTTTTTCTGAAATTTCAGTTTTATGTAATTTAGACTGTTTGATATTACCCCGTGGTTCTTGGATACTCTTTTGTTTCTTTTCTTCTTTTTTCTCTTTTAAATTTTTATTTCTTTCTGTTTTCACTTTGGGTACTTTTTGCTGACTCATCTTTCAGTTCACTGATAATTTCCTCTCCTATGTTAACTCTTTTTCTGAGTTCATTAAAAACATCATTTATATTATGTTTCTTTCTTTCTCTATTTTTGCATTTTCAGTCTTAAAGTTTTCATCTTTCTGTCTAATCTCCAAAATTTTCTATAGTTCATAAATGGTCTTTACCTTTTCTACTAAAGCCTATAGCATATAATTATAGTTACTTTAAATTTCTTATCTGGTAGTTGAAGCATCTAGGTCATATCTGAATCTGGTTTTGTTGACTGATTTTTCCCTTAATAATATGCTGCTTGAGTTTTTGCCTAATAATTTTTGTTAGAATATGAGATACTTGGGTAGACAGTATAGGGTAAAATAAACAGCATTTTTATTCATAATAGGTATACTTTTTCCTTTAGTACGTCTAGAGGTCGTGACAGAGATGTTGAGTTAAACTTTTATAGTTTAAATTTGAGCTGTATTTAAAATTTGTTGTTGCTATTTTTACCTTCTGTTTGCCATAGTCTTAAAATTTTCTAGCATACTTTGTACATAAAGAGAACTGTTTTTTTCAGAGTTATTTAACATTGGGTGTTCTCTTTGAAGGCTCACTCTGGATATTTTTGCCCCTTCTCTACCAATAAGAAATGTTATCTTATACTCAATGCCTGGCAGGGGAGAGTAAATCAGATAATCATTCTCTGTTGCTCCAATTCAGCCTTAGTCTTTAGAAAAATGCTTCGTCCCTGGCTCTCATATTTGGGGCCTTCTTCCCCCTCAATGGTGCAAGATAATTATTGTTCTAAACACATAGTGTCTTCCTGACCCCTCCCCTTTCCCAGGGAGATGGTTTTCTTTTTCTTTTCTCTTCCCACAGAAATGATGTGTCTTCATTTGTGCCCTAGGGGTTTTTGCACATCTACTAGCTGCTTAAGGGTGTTTTGTAAGAGAGATAAAGGAGCAGAATCCACGTAGGACTTTTGCTTTGCCTATAGTTGCTGATACTCCCAGGCCTGCTGCACCTGGGAGATTTTGTCTAATCCCTTTCACCTTGCTTTTTATCTTTCTTGTGAATAACCAGCATGGTCCATGAAAAAGAACCTAGGAGTGAACACTAGTTTCTCTCATGTCTGTGAACCCCAGAATTTCTCACACAATTTGAAATAATGATTATTCTTTAGCAAATATTGCAGATGTTAGTAGGGTATTTTTTACTGGCTCATATAAGGTTTAACACCTCCCCCCAGATGAGCAAATGCCTATGTCCTATATTTCCTTGGAGACTTCTCCCTTTAGGCAGATTTCAGGTTAGTCAGTTGTCCTGCAACCCCAGCTCTCCAATGCCTTTAAAACAAATTATGCTTTTATAGGTTATCCACTTTTCTTGAAACTGTAAAGAATTTTCATGTGTGTTTTGTACATCCTAAGCAGAAGTTAGCTATCTGTCCTCTTTTAATTTACCAACCTATTTTGTTTTCTC
The DNA here is from genome assembly GCA_963573935.1 of Arctocebus calabarensis. NCBI lineage: Eukaryota > Metazoa > Chordata > Mammalia > Primates > Lorisidae > Arctocebus > Arctocebus calabarensis. The sequence continues at coordinate 8,881 of CAUYON010118938.1, forward strand.
CTTCTCCCTAAATATATTTTCTAGTGCTTTTAATGTTTATAATCATAGATATAGTAAACTCAGTTAACTGATAGTATTTGTGTGATACTTATACAACTTGGTTTCATTGTGAGTATGTTTTTTGCTTTGTGTTGTTTCCGCTGGTTTGTGAACACAGTCACTTGTTCGTATTTCTGTTTATGTTGAGCATGGGCAGGCTATTTCTCTTGGCTATTTATTTGCATAGATTCACCAAGGCATAGGTTAAATATATTTTTCTACAGGAAAAGATCACATTTCCTTTTCTAGATCACTACCAGCACAGAATCACTTCAAATCAATTCTTGAATGGTTTGAAGTTTCTTTGACCATCTTGGGGACTCAAATTTGGAATGGATATACATAAACATGTCCTTTTAAAACTGGGAACTCTTTCTCTCTCTTTTTTCTCTTATTCTTTCTGCCCCTGCCCACCCACTTTACCTGTCATCTCCTTAGTAACAAGGCAATTCTCCCCTAGTTTTAGGAAAGAAAGTTGTTAGGATGAAATGCTCTGGAGAAATTCATTTATACAGATAGACAGAGACATAGGATGATAGAAACAGTTGAATATAAAGAATAAAATTTTTATGATAAAACATCATCTCTCCACAGTAGATTATTTGAGTAGATAGTCTTTGGAAAGAGGGACTCTGTCCAGCAACTCTCCAAATCTCTGTTTTTACCCATCTTTCTTATAGAAATGTAACAGCTGGCTGGATGCTAGTTCAACAACTCACTGAGATAGTCTAAAAATTGGAGGGCAGAAATATGAGCAAGTACAGCATTATCACTTTGCTTGGGGGCTAGGCTGGAAGTTTCAATTGGCTAGAATGCATCCTACAGAGAGGGTCGCTGAGACCTGGCCTGATTTCAGCTACCTGCAACCTATCAGTGGTTCCCAGGTCTTCTCTGCATCCTAGTCACCAAGGCTTTTTGTTTTGTATTGTTTATTTCAGATTAACATATGGGTACAAAACATTGGGTTGCATTGTTGGCATTTGTTAGTTAAAGTCCAAGTTGTTGTTGAGCTCTTCACCCAGCAGGTATGTCATATACCCCTACATTGCACCCATTAGGTAAGAGCTTTCCAAACTCACTCCCTCCTCCCTTCTACCCCCTTCTCCTCTTATCCCCCCACTTGAATTTAATTGTGTATATGTCTTTTTTATGTTGTGTAGATGATCTTTTACTTGTTGATCTTCTAGTTTCACACTATTGAGCACATTGGATGCTTGCTTTTCCATTCTTGTGATACTTTACTTAGTAAATAAACTTCTTCTCTATATCCTCTGCAGGCCTTTAGCAAAGAACAAATGTTGCACCTACAAAATATTTTGACATAAAAATCTATGTTTCTTTGGCTTTCCCTAAAGCAAGACAAAGTTCAGAGTTTAGCAAAAATCAATGAGGTTTAAGGAAAGGAATATCATCACAGCTTGGCAAATCAGAAACATTAATAAGGGTGAGCTTTTCTCATCCCCTACCTTTTCCTAGTAGGTGAAGACTTTAAGGTTTGAAATGATCTTTTTGCTCCTCAGGCTCCATAACTTCAGGATTGGACTTTGAAATGTACCTCTTAGCTTTGCTTTAATTTGGTCTAGGCATGTAGCAAAAGAAGAGTTTTACTCTATATTCCTTCAAAGGACTCTGCCTACATTCCCCCTATTCATAGGATAGTAAAAAACCACCAAATATTTCCCAGTAAATATTGACGTAGTAGTGAGACCTTAATCCCATGCTTGCCCTGTGCTATAGATTTGGATAATTAAAGAACAGTGCAAAAAACATGTTTATGTATTTAGAAAGGATTTTTTTCAGTCTAAAAAGGACTTAAGGTAACATACTAGAATATGCAAAAAAATAGCAAAATGGAAAAAGAGGAGGAGAAAGGGGGTTAAACATTCTGCAAACAATTCCTATGATTTGGCCACAAATTTGTCTATAAGATACCCTTGAGAAGGAAAACGGGATGAATTATGCACATTATATAATGTCTTACTGGGTTAAAATAGACGAATTGTTCAGGAGACCTAGAACTCTTCTAACACTAACACCAGGAATGTCTCCTATAAACCGTCTTAAAGAGGACACTGAGAAAAAGAATAAACATCACTCTTTACAAAATCATTACTACACAACACATAGTCCTTGAAGGTTTTCTTTCTTTCTTTTTTTTTTTTTCAGTTTTAGACAGGGTCGAGTTTGAACCCACCACCTCCGGTATATGGGGCCAGCACCCTACTCCTTGAGCCACAGGTGCCGCCCCTGAAGGTTTTTCTTGTGGGACATTGACCCACACAAAATATGTTACAAAAACACACTAGAGGGAAATGAAAAAGTATGAAAAGGGGGCACCAGACATGCAAGAGTGTTTCTGAGTCCTGGGGGATTATAGAATGAATTCACAAAGGACATGCCCTTGAAATTGAATATTTGGACAAAAGAAATGATAATGTAAAGTATCAAAATCTTTTAAATACAAGGTAGACATCAAGTTCATGTGCAATTCAGACTAGTTTAATGTAGTAAATTGCACAGGAACTTTATGGACATACTGTATATTGAGTAAATGCATGGGAAATACAGAAAATAAATTCTCCCATGATGATGTGATAGAACTGTATCCTTAACACTTCATCTAGAATATAGTAAATTTTCAATAAATAATAAACATTGAATTAAGCCAAAATAACAGGCAGAAATTTACGTGGTTGGCAGATTGGAATAATGAGAAGACTGGTTAGGTTTAAAAGGAAGACTCTTGATAGAGAAGAGTTCAAACACCTGCTCTTTCAGGTCTTTCTTGTTAATATCTCTTTAGACTCTTTGGACTGAGTTAATCAGTTCTCCTGAAGTTATTCTTCTGTCTACTGGTGTTTCCTCATAGGGCAGCGGTTCTCAACCTGTGGGTTGCGACCAATAAAAATATATCCTGTATATCAGATATTTACATTATGATTCATAACAGTAGCAACGAAAATAATTTTATCGTTGGGGGGTCACTACAACATGAGGAACTGTATTAAAGGGTTGTGGCAGTAGGAAGGTTGAGAGCCACTGTCCTAGGGAATTTCCAACCTGTGCTGTGATTATTTGCTTACTCATCTGTTTCCTTTTCCTTTCCTACCCTGCCAAATGAGGAGTTCCAAAGACTTAGGATTTTATACTGTTGTATCCCAAACTTAGATTCTTGGTAAAAGAATCTTGTTAAACTGTTAAGATTAGGCCTGATTATGGAAATGATCCTGAGAAAGTTTGACCTCCATCCTAGGGGAAGAAATGTTCTACAAAAAAATGAAATAAGTCCCTTGGGCAAGTCAGTTAAGTAGAAAATCTTTTCTAGGCATATTTATGCTCTGATGGTTAAATTTGGATAAAGAGTTATGGAGTCAAGACCAGTTTTGAAGCCATTGTAAGAATGCAGACCTAGAATGATGAGGACCAAGACCACAGCAAACAAGCCCCAAACAAAAACAATTTTCTCAGTAGGTATTTTTCACACTAAGACATCTCATGCAAAAAAAAAAAAAAATTGACAAGAGTTTGCCTTCTTCTGGTCCTCATCACACAAAAAATTATTTCCCCAAGTCCAAATAGAAATGTACTTCCTATGATTATTCACATATCTTTAATATCCTTGGGAAAACTATAATAGCAGCATAAATAAGATAATATTGGGAGTTGCACGAGTTTTTTTCGTCTTAAAGGGAATGAGGATAAAGGAGAAGTCACATTTTATAGACAGAGGGCTTTTTTCCTGCTACAACACTAACATTAGGAAGTCATCCTTTCTGAAAGTATTTCCTTATTCATCAAAGAAGAGATAATGATATTTTTCATATTTCAGTCATGGGGCCGCTGAGGACAGGGATCATGTCTTTATGCCCCGATACTTAGCACAATGTAGCAGTAGGCAATCAATAAATCCAAAGAATGGATAAGGGAGATAATGAATATTGCCAAGGCAAGTCGACAGATTCTGGGAATTAGGACTAAAAAATAAAACCATCTCATATTTGTGCTATTCCATTTTGGAACCCTGGTCAGAAAGAGAGAGGCAATTTTTCTTCATGCCTTGTGGCTTGCTGAAGTGCAGCTGGTGATGGGCAGGGGCAGAGAGTCCTGGTGATGAAGAAAGAGTGAGACACTTTAATTCTTCAGCTTTGGATATTTTAAGGGATGTCTGCAGAGACTGGTCACATCTGTAGAAGGTTCTGAATTCCACCCTGCTTGCCAGAGGCTTCTGTGTCAACAGCCAGAATTGATGTGTGTCTAATTTTAGCTCAAGTAGAGCAGACATATATTTTGGAAAGACAAGTTCCTTTTGAGAATGGCCCCTGTGAGTTGGATCAGAGCTGAATTTCTTGATCATTTTCCTTAGCTGGTGGAGAAGATATTATTGAATTTTTACGTGTGATATGATCTCTTCCTTTAACTTTCTAAAGGATGATTAAAAGAACTTATTTTTAGCTCTCCAAGATGCTTTACCTATTGCACACTTCCTAGAGTCTTTATCTGATTTATCCTTCATAAATGGCAAAAGGAAATGTTTAAGTAATCTTTGAAAGTGTTTTGGGGGACCACACTCCCCTCATGCTTCAGGGCACAGCAGTTATTTGGAGAAAGGAATCTTGGATCAAGAGTTAAATAGACTAGAAGACCAAATCTTCCACTTCCCACTTATTAGCACATAACCTCAGGTAGCTCAGGCATGAAACTGCCCAGAGCCTCCATTTATTTCCACATAGAAAATAACCATGCATACACACATTTGTATAATATAACGTTGCTTTTCTTGACTCCATAAATAAGCCTGGAGCTTATGTCATTTATCTTACACCTAAACCTTTCATGACATTTGCAAGTTAGTATTCTTAGATTCTGTAAGGCCTAATGCCACAATGATTCTTCATAATCTTTTATACTGCTTTAGAGATGAAATTGGTCATGGCCAAAAAGAAAGGGATAAAGGAAATTTACAAAGAATGTATTCAAGAGAAGCTACTTCTGTTTGGAAACCAGTGACAACAGTAAAGACTCAAAGTAAGGTAGAATTACTTCTTGGCAGGGACCTAGTGTCATCCTACTCCCAGAGGGATATGCATAGATTGTTGTATTCTCAAGACCATCTGACCAAGTGCTTTTCTCAAGGATAACTTTTCTCAAGGTATCTCTATTTCAGAGATAGATACCTTTAGGGCATTGGGCAACTTCATTCTGAGAAGAATTCTATACAAGTTAAGAAACATCTAATGGAATCTTCTCTAAGCCTGACTATATGGTATATGGTGCTGGAATAGTATAAGATATGGTCCTTGACCCACAGTTTACTGTGGGTATATAAGATTCAGACACAAGAGACAATTATAGAACAGTAATAAACCGTGTATAATAAAAATCTGAGTGAAATGCATTTCAAGTAGGGTGACAGAAAGAGGAACAGAGTGTCTGACATGCCAGCTCAAGTTCCACTAGCTCTGTAAACTTCAGACAATCTCTTTATTTCTCTGGGCTTCATTGTTCTATCTTTTATATTAAGGGTGGTGTAGCATAGAGGCCAAGCATGGGTCCTGGACCCAGACACACTAAGAGTCTTTCTCAGAGCTCAGCCTATAAGTGTACCTTTGGCAAAGTAGAAAAACACATCTTTTCCCTAGGCAGAGCATGTTGTTGGCTTTTTGAGCAGAGAATGGGTCTACTTGATCCCTTGTCTGTCTTCCTGTGGACAAGACCCAAATGCACAGATACTGTAGCTCTGGGCTCTGATACTATTTGCTCTCTGGGCTTTCGCAAGTTACCTACCATTTGTAAGCTTCATCTTTCTTTCTTTTTTCATTTCTCTTAAATGGATTTAGGGGTGTGAGCATTTTTTTTGTTTGTTTGTTTTTTGGTTATATGGGTGAATTACGTAGTGGAGAAGTTTAGTCTTTTAATATGCCTGTCACCTGAATAGTATACATTTTACCCAATAAGTAATTTTTCATCCCACACTGTCATCTCACTGTCCCCCATCTGAATCTCCAACATCCATTAAGTTACTTTGTATGACCAAGCATATCCACCGCTTACCTCCCACTTATAAGTGGGAACATGTGGCATTTGTTTTTTTTTTGTTTGTTTGTTACTGGATTACTTCACTTGGAATAATGGTATCCAGTTCCATCCAAATTCTGTTTTTGTTACTGAGTAGTATTACACACACACACACACACACACGTACACATACGTATACATATCACCTTTTTGTTATCCACTCATCAATAGGTCAGCACTTATCTGGATCCCCTATCTTTGCAATCGTGAATTGTGGTGTGATAAACACGTAAGTACAGGTGTCTTTTATAAAATGACTTCCTTTCCTTTGGGTAGATCCCTAGGGGTGGCATTGCTATATTAAATTAGATGTCTACCTTTGGCTCTTTGAGAGATCTCTATACTATTTTCCACACAGGTTGTACTATTTATACACTCACAGTGGTTTTCTTTTTTTTTTTTTTTTAATTCTACTTATGTGGTGAATCACATTTATTGATTTGCATGTACTGAGCCATCCTTCCATCTCTGGAATGAAACCCACTTGATTTCAGTGAATTATCTTTGTGCTGTTCAATTTAGTTTGCTAGTATTTTGTTGAGGATTTTTGCATCTATGTTCCTGAGGGATACTGGTCTGTAGTTTTCTTTTTTTGTTGTGCTTTTTCCCTGGCTTTAGTATCAGGGTCATACCAATTTTGTAAAATGAGTTAGGGAATGTTTACTCCTTGATGTTATGAAACAAGTACAGTAAGATAGGCAGCAAGTCCTTGTGCAACTGGTAGCATTTAGCTTTTATTCTTTCTGGTCCTGGGATATTTTTGTTGCTGTTGTTATTGGGAAATTTTTATTATTGATTCAATCTCACCACTCATTATTTTTTTTTTATAATTTTATTGAATCATAATTCTGTACATTGGTGCAATCATAGGGCACGATTCATATACATTCAGAAATGTTTTGATAGTACTGTTACAGATAGCCTTCATGGCATTTTCTTGATTACTATATAAAGACATTGATACTCTACATTTAATAAGTTT
>CAUYON010118939.1:0-20763 GCA_963573935.1 Arctocebus calabarensis
GTCTTTATATAGTGATCAAGAAAATGCCATGAAGGCTATCTGTAATAGTACGATCAAAACATTTCTGAATGTATATGAATCGTGCCCTATGATTGCACCAATGTACAGAATTATGATTCAATAAAATTATAAAAAAAAAAACTATTATATGATCAGTTAGAATAAATAAACTCCGTCTACATGGGTAAATCTCAAAAAAACAATGTTGAATGAACAAAGAAAGTTGTGTAAGACTATGTATATTCAATAGCATTTACATATATTAAAATAATACTCAGAATAGTACACTATTTTAACTTATTTATGGGTCTTTAATAATTGTGACTTTGCCCTCTGGGGGATATCTGGCAATATCTGGAGACAACTGTGGTTGTCATGGGGGGAGGGGAGGGGCAGGACAGTGGTGTTACCAGAATCTGGTGGGTAGCAGCCAGGATGCTGCTCAACACTGTGTAGTACACAGGCAGGCCTCCCATTGCAGGGATCAGGACATCAGTAGGTCTTGGTTGAGACACCCTGATATATATGTATGGAACGAAGTTATCAAACAAACACAGGCATTATACACAGCACACCAGCTACTAGACAGTGGGAAAGGGATGAGCCTTTAGCTGCATCCTTAACATTTCACTTCTTAACTGAGAGTGAGAGTGAAAGAGCAGGCGAAGCAAAACAAAACCCCAACCTCTCTACTCCTTTGATAGTGAAAAAGTGCTTAAAAAGCAGAAAGTTACAGGAGCTCTAGGTTCTAGGATGTTTTGACACGAATCTATTTTTTTTACATATGGTTACAGATGAGCCTCTACAAACAGGAAACGTTTCCTTCACCTTGCCTTCTTCAAAAGCAATAACCACATATTTTAAAAAGGAAGAAGGAAACAGCTTGCATTTTGAACAGACATTTTATGAAATATTTATTATTAGCTTGTAAGGAGATTTTCAAATGAAATAAAAATTCTTGTGACAATAAATAACTAAGTGATGAATTTTCCAACTGAGGAGCAGTAACAGTTTGACATTTTTTCAAGCAGAAGCTACCTGGAGCAGAAATCCGTGTTCTATAGGACTCACTAACTCATCAACAATCACAACCCACTACTTGTTAACGTAAGAAGAATTAACGTGAAGAGGGGCCTTATTTTCCACGTATGCAAAACTCTCCAGTGTCTGACTTAGTGGAAGACTGAGTCTCTTATCTGCTTCTGCAACCAATCCTGTCCTGTCACTTTGACTTTTGAAGTCTAGGAAGAAAATCCAGCCACACACACATATGCAGTTAGGGAAAATAACTTTTAGATAATTGTAGAGAGCTTCCTCGGTCACTTAACAAGTCCCCTTTGCTTTCAGGACACAACCATTTGAACTACCCTTTTCACCATCCTACCGCCCAATTCCCTACTCCCTCTGGGAGCCTGCACTTGTCTACCATGATTGGGGCTAGATGATTCCATATGTGTGCGCACATATCCCGCGGTCCCCTCCCTGCATGGTGCTCAGCATATCTTATTTCAACTGCAAGTGTGATCTGACTCTCACAGCAGCCTACCAGCAACTCGGGAGCTGTTCTGCTTGCAGACCCAGCCTCATGTATGACCTGGCACATGTAAGTCCTCAAGAAATAGCCACTGAATGGATAAATGAATAGACACAGACACAGTGAAGCACGTGGCCAAGTTAAGTCTCACGTGGTTTTCCTAGCAAAGACCTCATGGTGAGTTAGAATGTGGAGACCCAGGTGGCCAGAGTCTCAACAAGCACACGACTGATACATACAGTCTTCACGGACCATGGTAACCCCCCGCCCCCAAACACCAGAATCAGGAGTTACAGAGAACCAGTGCTGGGAGATCGTGGCAGGGATTGTGAAACCACAAATGGTAACTCCTCACGTAAGAAGGGTCACTGGAAATTCCCTGTGCCGTTCCCAAGTGCTCTGTGGAAGCCCTGGTTTAGTCTGAATATGCTTAGTTTCATTCATCTGCCTGCTATATGCAGTGTGCTGTTCAGGGGCCAGGTGAAAAGGGCTGTGATACAGAGAAATGACTAATTTCCCACGGCCTTGAAAAAGTTTAGCTGACCTGACAAAACAAACACATTAGAAACTAAATAAGTGTGTTCACCTGGGAGAGAGGCATCTCAGTACACGCAGAGGTACAGCTGTGTGCTGCTTAATGATGGGGATTTATGTCCTGAGAAATGTGTCACACGGCATCCAGGACATACTCACACAGTCCTACATGGTGTAGCCTAACACATCACAGTGCAGGGACAGCCTCTGCTCCTGGCTACACATCTGCAGGCCTGTACCTGTGCTGAATGCTGCAGGTGTCTATAACACAGTGCCAAGCATCCGCGATCTCAACACACCTGAACACAGAAAAGGGGGAGTCAGAATGGAGCATCCTAATCTCATGGGACCACTGTGTATGTGCAGTACGTCATTGACCAAATGTCATTATGTGGTACATGACTGTAATAGTAAGAGCAACTAATATAAAAGAGATATTTCCACTTCCACAACAGAGCTGCTTGCAAAACTGGGAAAAAACAAAAAATCAAAGCCTACTAGCACCATCACACAAACTAGCAATACATTTGTCACTTAGATAAGAGATTGGAAGGGTAATACCAGGCTCAAAATAAATGCTACTGCATATTTGAAAAACTGATTCATTGTTAATGCCTTAAACATATGAACCATGGACAAACTCAGAAGACTGAATCTAACCACGTCATGTGAAATGCTACCCCTTACCTTTCTACCAAGTGCTAGGAACAGTATGCTGTAATTTTCTGCACTGTTTAGCAGCACTCTCAGCAGGTACTAGAGAAAACAAACTAGAGGTAAATGAGATGGCCACATGACCAAAATCCCAGGCTAGTTTTATAGCAGTCAGTTTTACTTTTCATTTCTGGCTTATCCTACTGACCACTTTGGGAGGCTAAGATCTTCACATCATACCAATGTTCTTAACGAAACAGAAGGCAGTTTCCCCAGTAGTAAGATCAGGAGATACATTACATCCTGTTGCTCAGTTCTGAGAGCCTTTTGGCTCAGGAGATGTAAGTTTCCGATGACATGGCTGTCCTCTGCCTCAGCGCTTCTTCCTCTTTCTTGCTCTGGTCATCAGGAGTTCCTAATGCCACAGGTGGTATTCCAGGGACCAACTGGGATAGTGATGAGGAGAGATGGGTGCAAAGGCATCCACAGTGTCTATTCAGGAAGCCATGCCTGAGCCTAGGATGTGACACGACAGTCTCTGCAAGGAATGCTGTAACTTTTGTGCAAGTCAACAGATGTGTGTCCTGGGTCTTATTTACTTTAATGACATTTCTCTTGAAAGGCCTGACACACCTCACACAATAATCTCATGTCTCCTAAGACATAAGTACAGTTTTAACAACTGGATAAATTAATTTCAGCACCATCTGCAAACTGAGACATAGGGGTGCTAGCAAAAGCACTCTGGAGGAAGAACAGTGAGATTCAAGTTTGGCTTGGCCACTTACCTCGGCAACAGGCTCTGGGTAAACGCATGCTGCCCTGCCTTCTGGCCTCCACCTGCATTGAATGGGGTGACTCTTACAGGTGGTTGTGGCACCAGGCTTGCTGTGAGCCTTGTGTCCAATGCCCTGGCCTTCGTTTGCTTCTAAAGAGCTGCATGACCTACTTCTCTCCTCTAATGGGGACCCTTTCCTCCAGGGACAGTCAAGATCAAAGATGTCCTGACTTCTTTCTTTCAGATTGGTTTTGATTTTGGCAGAGCATGAGAATATGCAATCCTTTTGGGGGAAAGGAGGTGGCGTGGGGTTTCTAGAGTAGGAGGAGCATGCCAAGGCCTTGTTTTACAGTTTCTTACTCCCTAATTCAACACTTTGCTTGTGAACACCAAACATAAATTAGAGTAAGGACAGGTAAGGACAATAAGACAGCTTCTTGAAGAAACAGGAAGAACATCTTTTAGCCCGCGGGCCACATGTGGCCCGCAAAGGACGTTTATCCGGCCCGCTGGGTGTTTTTGCCTCCACTGCCTGTCCTGATTAGCAGCAGACTCATCCTGAGCCCACAAAATCTGTTAGCGGAAAAACCATTAGTTGCATTCCCAAGCAAAACGTGTGGATTCACCAGAAATATTGCAAAAGGAGTTCCAATTTAGATTTAAAGAGTTTCATCTCCATGAACAGGACATACAGCTTTTTCATAACCCATTTTCTATTGACATTGAAAATGTGGAGGTCAGTCCCTGAAGTTGCTGCCCCGGCCACTCCTCTGCCAGCTGCTCTGGTGCCACCTCGGACGGCATCTCCTGCAGGTGGGAGCCAGGTGCTGATGGGAGCAGCAGGGGAGGCCAAGCACTCCTGGGGCTCCGGCTCGGGCTCCAGCTTGGGCTCCAGCTCTGCGCCGGCAGCGGTTTTCTGGCTTCTCCATTGGGCTTGTCTGTGGCGCCCAGATGCTCTTAGAACATTTCCACTGTTGCTTGGAGACACACACAGTGGGATTCCGAATTCCTAGAGAATTGTCTTTGTGAGAAGCTGGAAGTATTTCTTTAAATTCCTTCTCTTAGTTTTTCAAAGGAACATCAAGAAACCATGAACAACATTAGTAATGAAGAGTTTGACTGCCACTTGCTTGATGAAGGTTTTACTGCTAAGGACGTTCTGGACCAAAAAATCAATGAAGTTTCCTCTTCTGATGATAAGGATGCCTTCTATGAGGCAGACCTCAGAGATGTTCTGAAGAAACACCGGAGATGGCTAAAAGCTCTTCCTCATGTCACTCCCTTTTATGAAGTAAAAAGTAATGACAGTAGAGCCATTTTGAAGTCCCTCGCTGCCTTTGGGACAGGATTTGACTGTTCTAGCAAGACTGAAATACAATTGGTGCAAAGTGTCGGGGTGGTTCCAGAGAGGGCTGTCTATGCAAATCCTTGTCAACAAGTGTCTCAAATTAAGTACACTGCCAATAATGGGGTCCAAATGATGACTTTTGACAGTGAAGTTGAGTTGATGAAAGTTGCCAGAGCACATCTAAAGGCCAAGTTGGTTTTGCAGATTCCCACTGATGATTCCAAAGCAGTTTGTTGACTCAGTGTTAAATTTAGTGCCACACTCAAAACCAGCAAGCTTCTTTTGGAACAGGCAAAAGAGATAAATATTGATGTCATTAGTGTCAGCTTCCACACAGGAAATTGCTGTACTGATCCTGAGACCTTCGTGCAGACAATCTCTGATGCCCACTTTCTTTGACATGGGAGCTGAGGTTGGTTTCAGCATGTACCTGCTTGATATTGGTGGTGGCTTTCCTGAATCTGAGGATGTGAAGCTTAAACTTCAAGAGATCACTGGTGTAATCAATCCAGCGCTGGACAAGTACTTACCATCAGACTCTGGAGTGAGAATCATCACTGAATCAGGCAGATATTATGTTTCATCAGCCTTCACACTTACAGTTAATATCATTCCCAAAAAAATTGCATTAAAAGAACAGATAGGCTCTGATGATTAAGAAAGTCCAGTACTTTTCTTCTTAAATTTTTTTTATTTATTTTTACATATACATGTGTTTATTAGATTTCCACTTTTTGCCTTCACAGAATTAAGAAGGGTTAAAATTTAATAACAATAACAATGTTTAAGATAAGGATGAGAAATAAAAACCTCGTAAAAAATGAACGAAGATAATAAATACATTCAGGAAAGAAAACAGACGATTAGTGCATCAAAATATTAAGCAATATTAATAATAATGCAAAGAAAGTAATGTTCACATTATCAAATAAGAGTATGTCTATTATAGAATGCTTTAACTCTGAGGCTCAGTATAAAGTCGTCAGTTAACTTCTTTTTTTTTTCAAAGTCTCAAAAAATAGACAACTAATATTATATAAAAAAAGTAAAAGATAGTTTCACATAACAGATCAACTTCTTAAATTTTTATACTGTCAGCTTTCTAAAACCAGAGACTAAGTCTGTGTATCTTAGTTTTGACAGTTCAGTTTAAAGGGCTAAGACCACAATCCTTACCTAACAGAGGTGAAACATCTCTAACTCAATTCTCCTGTTTCTCCATGAAGCTGAAACTATAGAATATAATTACCCCTAGAATAAACTCAATTGCTTACACTTAAAACACTTCTTTTCAAAAACTGAGCTCTTAATTAATATCTGACCCCTCACCTTATATTGCTATTTCCTGATGCCCTTTGTCAATTAAGTACTTGCGTACACCTTATCTTCTAGAAGGTGGAGATGAGATCACACTAAAATAAACCTTTCTCTTTCTTACCTAATTTTCTCTTTTTCTTCTTATTCTAGGACTTTTGACATTCAATTAATAATTGTGTAATGAATGAAAGCATCTCGTTTCTTCTATTAGATGTATATAAGTCACTGTTAATTTGTTTCCAGACAGCATGGACTAAAGCATGCCAGATGTTGTTTTTGCATTTTTGCAGTTTTTGGCCAGGGCTGGGTTTGAACCTGCCACCTCTGGCATATGGGGCCGGCACCCTACTTCTTTGAGCCACAGGCGCCACCCACCACCAAGCATTTTTGTTTCCAATAGTGCCTGCCATTCTAACAATGTCTGTATAAGTGGACAGTATATATATTTTAAATGAATCTAAACTTGATCTAAATTTTAGGATTCTTCTTCTTTTTTCATTAATCTTCTATACATATTACATAAACGAAGAAATCTCTCTGTAAAAAAAATTCATTATTGTTTGTGTGGAAAAAGAAAATTGCTTCTTTTATAATGATGGGTGTGTATTAAATATATGTAATATTTTTACTGGAGGAGCCACACTGTATAAATACTAAGTACAAAATAACTTTACCATTTCCCAATACACCCTGTCAAAATTATTTGTCAGATTCTTTCCACCCTTGAAATAAATCACAGTGTAAATCCAATGGATTTTCCAGGGATTCAAAAGTGATAAACATTAGACTTTTATAGCCACTATAGCCTTCTGATTCATGGAGGTCTTACTTCATTTAGGTTTCTTCACAAATATTAATCTTCTTGGTCAGAGAGGTATTTCCTGACTAATATGAATACTGTAGCAATCTTATACTGCCTTTATATCCATTTTCTCTTTCCTCTCGATTTCCTGTCTGTTTTATTCAACTGAAATGTGAGCATCTAGGGAACAGGGCTATTGGCTTTTATTCACGTCTACATATGAGAAGAGTGTTTATGTCAAAGTGGGTACTCCATAAATATTTATTAAGTGAATGGAAATTTTAATGGAATTAGTGGTTTAAAGCTCCTGTTCGGTATAACTCTCTCCTAGCATTTTCCTTGCCCTCCTAGGGAGTCTTTCACTCTCAGGCAAATGAAGGTAGGATGGGAGAAGTTTGATGTCTTATTTTGTTTCCATTCTTACCTGCTCCAATTCTTGCTAGTTTAGGATTGCTCATATCTCCCAATCAGTATTCAGAAGCCTTCACGTGGAGATTCAGTTTACTTTATCAGGCTGAGATGTTTTACAAAGCTCCTCAGGACCTTGGCTGTAATAGGTTCCCAGGAGAAAGAACCATGTCCCTCACCAAGGGTCCAAGTTGGGCTCAAAGTGACAAAGGTCGGGCAAAGTGAATAGTCATACAAAAAAGTGCAGTGGCGGGCAATCCTTCAGAAATGCATTCTTTCAGGAAAAAAAAGAAGACACAAATGGCTAGATGTTTGGCCCTGGGGCCCTTTCCGGGAGGAGTCTTTCCATGTCTAGGTTGCTGCCTCTGTGCTCCCTCTGCCTTGGGCCACAGGTGGTCCCTGTGATGCAGACTCTATGGGTCAGAGCCACCTCTGTCATATTACCATGCCTCAGAATGGCCTGGAGAGCTATGAATCGCGAGCTTCTGAGTCACTCATCTGAGTGCGGCCCAGAGGTCGGCTTGCTCATGTAACAAGGTCACGGTAACGCTGATGTTCTGGCTCCTGGCAGCACTTTGAGAACCACTGTTCTAGGTGATTATCTGGTTAGGACACAAAACTCCCTAATTCATTTCCTGTCACAGGTGCATTTCACAACATAACCATCTTTCTCCATTTCAACGCAGGCCAAAATTCTAGGAAACAACTATTTCCCTCAAATATTCCCTCACTTAGTGAAAGGGAGCCTCGCTTTTGATTTTGCTAAAGAAATCCTCACCACGACATCTACTCCTTTCCTGGGTGATACCTAACAGGGTGAAACCAGCTTTCCAATCTTTAGACTTTGGTGGGTATCCTGGCCAAAATAGAGAAGAAAAGAATCTCTGTTAAGTTCTCTTTACATATGAGTTCATAAGTTTGCAGAAGGTAAAACTCTCTTTGGACTTTTATGTGTTTAAATTCAATATAGACTATACCTAAAAAATTAATATTATATTTCCCATTGATTGGTATGTAAGTTTTCCTATTGGACTTTTATACCTTGTCTCTTTACAGCAAAGTAAGATCAAAGATATTTAGTATTTTTGGTATTTAACAACATAGTGTTGCCTATTTGTATTAGAAACATTAAATAAAATTATAAAAGAAAGGAAGTTTGTGTATTTTAGATATCATGCATTCTGTGCAAATTTCAAAGGGTTTGGCAGATCCAGAGCTGGATCTCTCTCTTTGTAGATTCCAAGTTGGCATGGCTGGCTCTCATGCAAAGGCTCAGGTCCAAAGCTACAGAATCTCCCTGGAACAGCATAAAAGTCAAAATGTGTACACACCAAGAGGTGCATCCCTACTTTTTTTCACAAGGATGGCAAATTAATATCGAGTTTATTCATACCTTAGCTTTTCTTTCTTTTCCTACTCAGTTTTTATCACTCTAAAATGAAGCCACTGTTTTTTCTTCCTAGCTCCTTTTGCTTTTCAAAACACCAAACTTCAAATGCCATCATGATTTAAAATCCCACCTTTCTTCTCTAGCATAAAGGATTAGAGTTTTTTAGACAGGATCGTTCTCCCATGATTTTTATTTTGCATGCTTAGATTGTTCTTAGCAAATAAAACTGTCTATTCACAACCATTTTCCTACTTATCTCTAAATTCAGATGTTGACGCTATAAATTACAAATTTAAATTATATTTTTCTGTATTCATTGCTTCTGGTGTTCCATGACTCATATCTATGACAAAAACAGCAAAACAGGACAAAGAAAGGAACACAAGATTTACTAGGAGAGACTGCATTTTCATGGCATTGAATAACTAAGATGTTATTAACAATTAATCAGTTCTTTAAGAATAATTAATACGTAATGAAAAAGTCAGGAAGATGATTGCCTGTGGACTTAAAGGAGACTGTCTCTACAGGGGCACGGGGGGAGTTTGGAGATGAAGGAAAAGTATATTTATGGTGGAATATAAATTATCTGGTGCATTTGAAAACTATCATTGAACTGTACAACCTTTATACTTAATACTGTGGTAAAATCAGAAAGAAATAATATAAATATAGAAATAATAAGTTCAAATAAAAGACAACTATTACCAACATTTCTTTATCACTTTGCATTTCTTAATATAGTGCAGGTCAAGAAATCCATTTTTCTGCAAATATCTGTAATCAATGGTAATTAGTAACAATTGAAAAAAATATGCATTATTTATTTCAAAGTGTTAAGGGGACAGATGTTTGTGTTATACAGACACATTGTAGAAACAGATTCTTGGGACGTTAAAGACATCCTTTTATATCTTAAATAGCGATAAGTAGTTTCAGGCTCAGGAATATGAGTATTAATGACAAGTGAATTCAGTTCCTCGGAAATATACATTGTTTTTTAAATCGCTCTTTTTTAACACTATGTCTGAAGAATAATTCTAAATAATTTCTTCCTGAAATAAGTTCTATTTCTACTTACTCTTTTTTAAGATATAAAAGAATGTCTTCACTTAACTTCCTCAGAATTTGTTTCATTTTGACACTCTCTAAGAAAACCAAGACATCAACCTAGGAAATATTTATAAAGAAAGTCTAGAAGAAAAAAAGTTTTTATGCCTCTTGAACTCTCTGTTAGCAAAGGAATAAGATCTCTTAATGTGTGTACACTGATAAATGAATATGAGAGAAATCAATACTTATGAATTATTTATTTTTACAATGGCTTGATATTTAACCTAAAAACTCAGAATCAAATTACACATAGACATGGAAATGGACTAATATTGATTTCAGATTAATAATATCTGCTAAGTGTTACTACAAATACATTTTTTAAAGTTGTATTGAGGTATAATTGAAATATACTAAGTACATATATTTTAAAATACACAACATGATGAGTTTAAAATATATACAGGGTGTCCATAAAGTTCATGTACAATTTAAAATAGTTGACTATATCTTACAACCTTGAAATCATCACTAAAGTCAAGACAGTGAGCAAATTCATCACTCTAGAAATGCTTGTTTTGGTTATTTATTTTTTTTCTTTTGCCCTTTCCCAACTTTTCCTACTCAGGCAAACACTCAGATTCTGCCCGTAGAGATTAATTTGCTTTTGTGAATTTTACAGAAATGAAATCATACAATAGGCATTTTTTGTGTATGGCTTTTTTCATTTTGCCTAGTTATTTTTTAGATTTATTAATGCTGTTGCATTTGTCAAAAGCTCATTTCTTTCTATTGTCAAGTAGTATTTATTCATATACTGTCAGCTTGTTTATTGATGATTACCTGGATTGTCTTACCCATTTTGGGCTATGAAAAAAATAAAGTTTCTTGGAACATTCATGAACACATCTTTGTATTGATATTTTTTGTTTTGTATTATTTTGAAGTAAATACTCAGGAATAGGTGCTGGATCAAATGAGAGGCATGCTATTTAACTATGAAAGATAACACCACCTGTTTTCCACTTTTCCACCAGTAGTGTATAAGGTTTCCAGTTTCTCCCAATTCTTGGTAGCACTTGCTATGGTCAGACAATTTTGAACTTGAGGCATTCTAAAAGGTGTGAAGAATCCCACTAAAGTTTTATTTTTATTGTGCTCATGAACAGGGATTAACGATCTTTACTGTGTTTATTTGCCATGTAGATTTAATCAATCAAATGAGCAGTTAAAAGGGAAATATAGAAAATGAGCAGTTAAAAGGGAAATATAGAAAAAGATTATACCTGAATATATTATGTATGTAAAGGAAAAATTCACTTTATTTGTAAAAGCTACAAACTGAAGAAGTGATTCCTGTCACAAAATAAAAATGTATTTTTAATAAAATCATTCCACTTAAAACAAAATGATTAGGAGTTCCCCTCATTCCTGTAGTTGCCGATATTGACCAAAGAACCTTATTAACTCTCATTGTTCTATGATTAATAAATTATAGTAAAGATTAAGAGATAATATATATCTATTAATATGATGTATTCATAAGTTATATTCAATGTAGAATTGGGTTTAACTTTTGCTATCAATCGAATGTTTGTGTTTCCCAAAAAGTCATGTATTTATGTTCTAAAAATGTAGTGATATTTGGAGGTGGAGTTCTTGAGAGGTAATGAGGTTTAGATAACATCATAGGGGTGAAGCTGCATGGTAATATTAGTGTCTTTACCAAGAGAAACCAACAATTTCTCATTCCGCCATAGTCTGAGGATCTAGGGAGAAGGGGCCAGTCCTAACCCAGGAAGAACATTCTTACCAGGAGTCAAATATACTAGCACCTTGGTCTTGGACTTCCCCAGCACTGTGAAAAATAAGTACCTGTTCTTCAAACCACTCACTCCATGATATTCTGTTATAGCAGCCTGAGAAAGAGAAAGCCTTCGAACTTCCCTAAATTCCTGAATTATACTTCTATGTATAGGTATTTCAGTGGTTACTGACTAACCTGAAATAAAAAGAAACTTAAAGAAAATAAAATATATTGAAAATGTGATGACCTAAAATATTTTGAGCAGAAATCTAACAATATTTGTAAAATACAGTGAGAATTGTATCTTCCATCGTCATTACAAGAATTGTTTTCTTTTTCTTTCATATAATTCTGTTCTATTTTGTTATCTCTGAGACAAAAAAGACATATTTAATGTTTTAAATACGTTTGTGACTTTTAAGGTAGACTTTTTAAATTTTGGTGAAATTCCACTCTTCTATCCCCAAAGAAATACTTAAATAATAATGATATTGGCTCGGTGCTTGTGGCTCAGTGGGCTAAAGCGCCAGCCACATACACCTGAGCTGGTGGGTTTGAATCCAGCCCGGCCCACCAAACAACAATGGCGGCTGCAACCAAAAAATGGCCGGGCGTTGTAGCGGGCACCTGTAGTCCCAGCTACTTGGGACATGGAGGCAAGAAACTCACTTGAGCCCAGGAATTGGAGGTAGCTGTGAACTGTGATGCCACAGCACTCTATCCAGGGTGACAGCTTGAGACTTTTATCTCAAAAAAAAAAAAAAAAAAAGATATTTACTCCATACATTAGAATATTCTTGATGATTCTCAAAAGCGAGTTTGCATGACTTATGATTGATACCATAAAAGAACAAAGCAGTAACAAATACAGAACATCCTCTCAAGAAAGTGAATTTAGTTTTATTGGTATTCCAGCAACAAAGAGTGGTAATTCTTCACCAAACTGATATTTTAAGTTAATCTGAGATGACATAGGAAGGGAATTATTAAGCTATGTCTCAGAGGAGACCAGGCATCTTCAGGGCAGTATGGTCACAGACCAAAGCAGTGATTCATGAGCTGATTTACTGGTAGAACATTTATGGAAATTTCGAAAGACTGCATAGTGTTAAGTTTTTTTCACTGTTTAACAATCATTAAAAAAAGTTAGATAGTTTATAACTGTGGGCCAAAAAGATTAAAGTTGGTATTTTGAGATTTATTTTTAACACATTATGCTGTAAATATTGGGTTTTATTACTTTTTTATAATAACAGCCTCAAAGAGGCACTTAATATAAATATATTTTTGGTTCCTCGTGTACTTGATAAAATCCTATTCAAACTTTTAAAATAATAAATGTAGCTCATTTATGTAAGAATCATGACATGATATACCAGTAGAAAGAAATGTCACATAAGAACAGGTAGATTTCTTCATAAAGAACAGAACTCTTGAAATTATTCAAGCTTGTTTATAAACCTTGTTTGCTTATTAATTATGAGAGAGTCCCTGATGTACCACTTCAGTTCTTACAAGTGCAAAAATAATTAGCTGGCCTGGAAAAATGAACCAATATTTTAATAAATATTGGTCTACTTGCTTTTCAATGGCGGAAACTTAGTTCAGTTTGGCAAGATAGTCATTACTTTTTAATTTTACTTTGACAATTAAAGTGGTATCATTGAAAATCAAAGTATATATGCAATAAAGAAGCATAAATTATTTTTAAGGAAATTATGAGCAGGCTATTTATTTAACTAAATAGTCACCTTTTTATTATCAAAATATACAATGTTGTTGAAATTGCTACATAAATTTAAAAGCTACAGGGAAAACACAATTTGGCAATTTTCTACAGATGTATGAGTTTATGTCACAATTTAAGGTATTGTAAGCATTCATAAAATACTGTTTATCATGAAGATTTCTAGGATAAAAAGCATTCTCTCTTCTTGCTAAAGATAATTATCTATGCAAATATGTTTGGAATAATTTCTATCAAATAATCAGCTGAATTTATTATTGACGAAAATACTCTGACTATCAAGACATTTTATAAACATGTATTGATAATGATTGAGATTTTTAGTTTATGTTTGAATAGTAAAGAAAATTATTTCATAGATCCATAACATCTATTCAAAGACATCAAGAGCATGTTTTCATATTAATATTCCCCCTGATGTTATAATCTAGTCATCAAATTTATTAAAATAATCTTTCTAATTATGATATTAATGTTTAGAATATTAGAGAACTTTCTTTGTCATCCTGTGTTAGGAAAACACCCCCTTGAAATCACAAAGAGATACTGCCTTCTCTCTTTCAAATGGTCATTATTAAAAAGTAAAAACATACATATGAGTGCTGGCATGGATGCAGAGAAAATGAACCTTGCACACTGTTGGTGTGGCTGCAAATTAGTGCAAGTTCTGTATAAAATATATAAAACAGTATGGCAATTCCTCCTAAAAACAAATGTACACTGACCATTTGACAGAGGAATCCAACAATTGAGGATCTACACAAAGAAAAATAAGTCATTTGTATAAAAAAAAATGCTGAATAAATGCTGGCCTTTGCATTTTTTATTGCAACACCATCAAAATGTGGAGCCAACCTCCCTGCCCATCAGTTAGTGAGTAAAGAAAATGCAGCTTACATATTCCAAGGAACACTACTTTGCTGTAAAATGGAATGGAATTTTGCCTTTTGTAGCAACTTGGCTTTAACTAGAGACCATTATCCTAAGTGAACCATCTCAGGAAGGGTAAAGCAAACACAATATGTTCTCATTAATAATTGGGAGCCAAATGAATGGGCACACCTGGGAACAGAGGGATATAAAGGTCAATGGGTGCTAGGAAGCACTAATGACTGGTAAAACCTAATCTATCGATACAATGACCCCTGTACTCATGAACAGCTCACTGAAAGACCCAACCCCAACATTGTACAAGGTATCCATGTAAAAAAAAATATTTATACCCATTAAAATTTTGAAATTTAAAAATAGGATTAAAAAAAGAAATATTCTCAAGATAGTTGTAAAAATGTGACTGACTTAAGAGTACAATGTCAAAGGGTGTTAAAATTTCCAACTACTATGGTTCAGGAGGGCATATTGTCAGATCATTTCGGTTTAGCTTTATGTATTGAGGACCTTTTATTATTGAAATCTCTTAGTGCTATATGCTTCCCTTGACCAAAATGTAGTGTCCATACTTACCTTTCCCTATTTTTGTTTCTTAAACTAATAGGTGCCATCTACAGTAAACCCACAGCCAATATTACATTGAATGGAGTAAAACAGAAAGAATTTCCACTCAGAACTGCAACTAGACAAGGTGCCCACTATTGCCACTGCTATTTAACATAGCGCTGGAAGTCCTAGCCAATGCAATCAGTCACGGGAAGAAGATCAAGGGTGTTCAAAGGGTGGCAGAAAAGGTCAAACTCACTCTTTGTGGATGACATGATCTTATATCTGGAAGACCCTAGGACTCAACTACAAAGCCCTTAGAAGACATCAAGGAATTAATAGCGTCTTGGGAATCTCAAAACAATGCCCACAAATCAGTAGTCTTCATGTATGCCAGGAATAGTGGAACTGAGAATAAAAGCAAAGATGCTATACCTTTTTTATGGCAGCTCCAAAGAAGATGAAATATCTGGGAATATATCTAACAAAAGACGTGGAAGATCTCTGTACAGAGAACTATGATGCCCTGAAAAAAGAAATGGATGTTAACAAATGGGAGAAGATATCATGCCCGTGGCTGGGAAGAGCACACATCTTTAAAATGTTCATACTTGAGATACTTTGCTAAGAAGAATATGTTCCAGCTCCATCCATGTAAACACAAAAGAGGTAAAGTCTCCATCTTTCTTTAAGGCTGCATAGTATTCCACTGGTGAAACTTATTAACGGTAGAGTATTAATTTCTTTATATAGTGATCAAGGAAATGCCATGAAGGCTATCTGTAACAGTACGATCAAAATATTTCTGAATGTATATGAATCGTGCCCTGTGAGACCACCAATGTACATAATTATGATTCAATAAAATTATTAAAAAAATAAAAATAAAATAAAATAAAAACTATCAATATATACAATGATGTGATGAATGTCAAAGACATGTTCAGTGAAAGAAGTCTGCTTCAAAGTTATCTGCTGTATGATTGTATTTATATGACATGCTCAAAAAGACAAAACTATAGTGAGGTAGAACACATCAGTGGTTGCCAGGGTTTGGGGGTGTAGTGAGGATTTAACTTGCAAGTGTAGCATGAGAGGGTTTTTGGGATGTATCCTGATTGT
The DNA here is from genome assembly GCA_963573935.1 of Arctocebus calabarensis. NCBI lineage: Eukaryota > Metazoa > Chordata > Mammalia > Primates > Lorisidae > Arctocebus > Arctocebus calabarensis. Next base: position 15,932 of record CAUYON010118939.1, read on the forward strand.
AGTCGTGATTACACAAATTTATATAGGTGTTAAAGTTCATAGAATTGCATGCTAATACAGGAAATGTTGCTATATAATTTGAAAAATAAAATTAAGAAAAAAATTTAAGTTTTTGTGTGAGTAGTACTATTATACCTATCTTGAGTGTCTTGCTTGTACTGCATCACATTATACCTTTGTTTAATTCTTAATAAACCGCTCACTTGTTAAAAAAAAAAAATGAAATGTCAAAGTTATTCTGGGCCTTTTTGCCAACGTATCTTGGGGCAATGGAGGCCTGTTTGCTATGTATGAAGAGTGTATCTTGCTTTGGAAGCCTATTTTTCTGTTCCTCAAGAAAAATTGTTTAATGCTTGTCTTTAAAAACAGAGAAAAAAAAGAAAAGAAAAAGGAAAAATGTGGCTCAGCACCTGTAGCTCAGCGGCTAGAGCGCCAGCCACATACACTGGAGCTGGTGGGTTCGAATCCAGCCTAGGCCTACTCAACAACAATGACAACCACAACCAAAAAATAGCCGGGTTTTGTGGCAGGTACCTGTAGTCCCAGCTACTTGGTAGGCTGAGGCAAGAGAATTGCTTAAGTCCAAGAGTTGGAGGTTGCCGTGAGCTGGGACACCATGGCTCTCTACCGAGGGTGACATAGTGAGACTCTGTCTCCAAAAAAAAGGAAAAATGTGATTTTCCCATTGTCTAGTGCTCTGGGAAATCAAGTTTATATTCTAAAAAAAAAAAAACTCAAGTAATAAGTTTATGATGCTCTAGGTGCAAAGAACAGTCATGAAAAGGGCTTTGAAGAAAGGAGTATGAAAATTCTCTGAGCTCTTTTTAAGGACAGTGTCAAATAGAAGAGGGTAGAACATATGTGTGGAGGCCTTAGCCTAGCAATGGAATAGGGTTGATAGTCAATCATCTCTCACTCCCCCTCCTAGTTTCTCTTGTGGCCAAAGCCAGCTGACGATTGTTCCTGTCACTTCACACTACGCAGAGTTTAATAGTCCCAAGTATGTAGGCCTAATATCTTGCCCTCGTGAACAATGATTAATCCAGGGATTCCTATTTTAGAAGGACTGGAGGGACCCAAATTAAGAAAATTTATTTTGATTTCCCAGTTCTGCCTTCTGGTTTAAAGATTTATACATGCATAGTAAAGTCTTGCTATTTTTTTTTTCATTAAAGTGATTTTCAACTAAATTGGTTACAGAAAATTTTCAGAAGGTAAACAGTACTTCTTGGGACTACCAGTGGCCTTTAAGTGCTGTGTACCTAGGCTTGGGAAGTCATTGTTCTTTATAACTATCCAGTTGGGTAGCCAGATGGCCAATGAGTTTTATGCCTGCGCAAAGAACCAGATGCCTTAGTCTGGTGTCTGGCAAATTTTCAAGGTTCAAGGCCCAAATTTTTTCTTTATTTTTTAATTAAACTTTCTATTTGGTATAACTGTAGATTTACATACAATTTTCAGAAAAAAATACAGTGAGATAGTATGTACCCTTTACCCAGTTTTCTCTCAGGGGTAACATCTTATAAAACTGTGCTATAATATTACCACCAGGACATTGCTACAACCCATCAATCTCGTCCAGATTCCCAAGTTTTACTCATAATCACTTGTTCATGTCTATGTGTTCTATGCATTTTTATCACACGTGTAGGTTCCTTTATCTACCAACACAGTACAGAACTGTACTATCACCACTAGGATCCTTACTGCAATCTTTTGTAGCCATTCCTACCTCCTATCTGTCCCATTCCCTAATCCCTGGCACCCACCAATCTCTTCCCTATCTCTGTATTTTTATTTCAGGAGTGTTACATAAATAATCACAAATCATGTAGCCATTTTAAGATTTTTTTTCCACTCAGCAAAATTTCTAGGAGATTAATTCAAGTTATTGTGTGAAACAAGATAGATTTCGTTTTACTGCTGAGTAGTATTCCATGGCATGGATGAATTGTAGTTAATCATTAATCTGTTGAAGAACATCAGCAATGTATGTGTGATCTATTTTCTCTGCATCCTCACCAGAATTTAGTGTTGTCGTTATTTTTTGTAGCCGTTCTGATAGGTGTGTAGTGATAACTCACTGTGGTTTTTTTTTTTTTTTTTTTTTGTAGAGATAGAGTCTCACTTTATTGCCCTTGGTAGAGTGCTGTGGCGTCACACAGCTCACAGCAACCTCCAACTCCTGGGTTTAGGCGATTCTCTTGCCTCAGCCTCCCGAGTAGCTGGGACTACAGGTGCTCATCACAATGCCCGGCTATTTTTCTGTTTTGCAGTTCGGCCGAGGCTGGGCTTGAACCCACCACTTTCGGCATATGGGGCCGGCGTACTCGCTGAGCCACAGGTGCCGCCCCTCACTATGGTTTTGAGTTTCCCTGCTGACTAAAGATGTCGAGCATCTTCTCATGTGTTGTTTGCCATCTGTATATCTTCTTTGGTGAAATATCTATTCATATATTTTGCCAATTTTCTAATTGGATTGTTCTTAGAGTTCTTTACATATGTATATGTATATATAAAAATATATATTTATTATGTGTGTGTATATATATATATCCTCTGTTGGGTACATGGTCTGCAAATATTTTCTCCCAGTCAATAGCTTTTTATTCTCTTTACATGACCTTTCACAGAGCAAAGCTTTTTACATTTGATGAAATTCAATGTAACAATTTTTTCCCTTATATTGATAATGCTTATGATGTTAAGCCTAAGAACTCTTTTCTGGGTCGTGAAGATTATTTTCTCCCGGTGGCATAAAGAGATTAAAAGACATTGAAAACCAGGAAGGGAGGTTGGGACAGGATGAGGAGTAAAACTATTTGAGTACAATGGACACTATTACGGTGATAGGCACACTAAAAGCCCACAAGGTAACAAAAACATTTGTACTCCTCAATCTTTTCTTTTCTTTCTTTTTTTTTTTTTTTTTTGAGACAGAGTCTCACTATTTCACCCTGGGTAGAGTGCTATGGCATTGCAGCTCACAGCAACCTCAAACTCTTGGGCTTACGATATTCTCTTCCCTCAGCGTCCCAAGTAGCTAGGACTACAGGCGCCCACCACACCACCAGGCTATTTTTTGTTGCAATCGTCATTGTTATTTAGCAGGCCTGGGGTGGGTTCGAACCCACCAGCCTTGGTGTATGTGGCTTGTGCCATAACCACTGTGCTATGGGCGCTGAGCCTTATAAAGCTTTACATTTAAATCTGTGATCTATTTCGAGTTACTCTTGTCTAAGGTGGAATGTTTAAGTAAAAGTTCACTTTCTCTGCCTATGGATGTCAATTGCTTCCAAGTTAATTGTTGAAAAAGCTATCCTTCCTTTACTAAATTGCTTTTACATCTTTACCAAAAATCAGCTGAGCAAATTTGTGTGAGTTTGTTTCAGAGTTCTATAAATGAAATCAATTACTAGTTCTAGGAGGTTTTCTTCAAAAAAAGATCCCTTCTGATTTTCCATGTGAACAATCATGTCTTCTGCAAATAGAAAGTTCCACTTAATACTTTTCAGTCTGCGTGACTTTTTATTTCCTATTCTTGCCTTGTTGTTTTAGAAGTATTGTTCTCCTTTCTTGCCATTATACTGGCTAGAACTTTCAGTATAATATTAGTTGAATAGAAGTAGTGAGAACAGACATGCTTGCCTTATTCCAATTTGAGAGGGAAATAATTCAATGTTTCACCATTAAGTTTAATGTCAGTTGCAGGTTTTTTGTAGATATTCCTTATGAAGTGAAGGAAGTTCCTCCATTTCTAGTGCAGTGAGAGTTTTTATCATGAATAAATGTTGAATTTTATCAAATGCTTTTTTTGTGTCAATTGATATGGTTACATAATGTTTTTGTTGTTGCAGGTTTTTTTCGGCCAAGGCCAGGTTTGAAGCCACCATCTCCAGTATTTGGGGCCAGTGCCCTATTCCTTGAGCCACAGGCACCACCCAGTTATATAATTTTTCTTCTTTAGTCTGTTAATATGGTGGATCACAAGGATTGATTTTAAAATATTGGATTAGCATTACATATACAGAATAAATCTCACTTTTGCAATGGAGTATAATTCTTTTATACATCATTACATTTATTTTGCTAATATTTTATTAAGGGTTTTTATGTCTAAGTTCATGAAAGGTATTGGTCTATAGCTTTTTTGTTTAGTAGTGTCTTTGTGTGCTTTTGGTATCCTTTTGGGACTTTGATGATATACGAATGCTGGGTCTCTTCTTGTTTACAACAGGTCCCAGAGGCCCTGTCCATTTACTTTCTAGTCTATTTTCTCTCTGTTGTTCATACTGGGTAAATTCTACTGATCTATCTTTAAGTTCACTGACTATATCCTCTGCCATCTCCACTCGACTATTAATCCTATCCAGCAATTTTTAAAATTTCTGTTATTGGGAGGCACCTGTGGCTCAGTGAGTAGGGCACCGGCCCCATATACTGAGGGTGGCGGGTTCAAACCCAGCCCCAGTTGAACTGCAAAATAATAATAATAATGATAAATAAAATAAAAATAAAATTTCTGTTATTAAGTTTTTTCAGTTCTAAAATTTCTACTTGGTTCTTTTTTAAATGCTTTAGTGGGCTATAAAATTCCTAATTATGTGTGAGTTTGAAGGAAGAGATCAAGGAAGGATTCCTATAGAAAGAAGCATCAGGGCTTGGCGCCTGTGGCTCAACAGGCTAAGGCGCCAGCCACGTACACCTGAGCTGGCAGGTTCGAATCCAGCCTGGGCCTGCCAAACAACAATGACAGCTGCAACCAAAAAATGGCCAGGCGTTGTGGTGGCCACCTGTAGTCCCAGCTACTTGGGAGGCAGAGGCAGGAGACT
>CAUYON010118941.1:0-20333 GCA_963573935.1 Arctocebus calabarensis
TAGTGATCAAGGAAATGCCATGAAGGATATCTGTAACAGTATGATCAAAATATTTCTGAATGTATATGAATCGTGCCCTGTGATTGCACCAATGTACATAATTATGATTCAATAAAATTATTAAAAAAAAAAAAAAGTTGCCAACTACCTTGAAAAGTTCTTGAGGAGAAAGTTCTTGTGGGTTAAATTGCTCCAAAAATGTGCTTATTTGATCTAGTCTGTGTTTAAAAAAATTTGAAATACTCACTGAGATGTAAAAATCAGGAATTTTTTTTTTAAATGTATCTACTTAAGTTCTTCTCAAAAAGCCAGAACATTCAGCAACATGAGCCCAAATTCCAACAAGGCCACAATTGCATGGTTTCTGTATTTAATGACATACTACTCTCTTACTTGCTTTCACTTCTTGGGTGGCCCTGGAATGGATGAATCTTTTCAATTCAAGATGGACAAGTAAGTGAGCAAAATCTTTTAGGTGCCTGGATTATGGTGGGAGCACCACCCCAAACTCCTAACAGCTTTGCAAGAAAGAAATGGGTAAGCTGCATCTTGACTTGCATAGCATGGAGATTAATTCAAGCAAAAGAATAGCAAATTCAGAGATTCAGGAGAGCTTTGGTTTCAAATATTGGAATTTCTCAACTATTAGGAGTGGCCATTTTCTGACAAGAATTGGGAAAATTTGCTGACAGGCACTTATAACTGAAAACCATAATGGTTTTAAAAATTGCAATTATTGCATATTCTCATCCATGTTGATTTATTTTTTCTTCTACTCCTGAGTTTTGTCCCTTTGATGAGTTCCTGGAAAAAGACCGCATGGTCCTATTCCAGGTCAGCCCACTGTTAGGGCTGATAAATGGATCAGTTCACATCTGTTGAGTCATCAAATTAAGATTTTGGGAGGGGACAGGGGAACAATTTTATTTTAGGGCTTCATGAGTTGCTATATGATTCTAAGCTAGAGGAGATTTGGTTTGGTTTCCTACTCCTTTGCTGCTGTAAAGAACTTTTAAAATTTAAAGTCATACTTCCAAACTTGCCTTGCACTTGACATTTTTTGAAGTTTCATTTTCTTGCCTAAGAACAGTGTTCTGCCTTTATAAGGCAAATATGCCCCTTTCTGCTCTAGTGGCAGGTGACTAGGAAAAAACCAAGGGTGAGGGAAGGATTTTTTTTTGTTTAAATGTGTTCTATGTGCTATAAATCCTGAGGCTTCAAACCTTCTCCCATGAAACCAACCATTTATTTCACTCAGATCTGGAAAAGATGCAGAGAATATCATAATCATATTGCAGGGCAAAGATTATTTTCCTTTACTTTTTTACTTTAGTTTTCCTGTTACCTATTTTTGTCAGGCACATAGTAACTATCGAGACTTTTTTCTAATGGTGACTGTTGAATGATAACCAATTTTCCCTGGATCTCAAGGAATCAATGGAGCAGTGTCACTGTGGGTTGAATAAAAAAGGATTCTAATAAGAAAGCCAGTTGTTGAGACAGGTTGCAGCTCCTCAGGCAGCTGTTGAGGAGCAGGGTTGCCTACTTACCTTGTCAAATTCTTCCTGATAGGAAGGAGAAAATATCCCCAACCTTGGCACAGAATTGCCCCTTCCAGGAGTAAACCCTGTGCTTTCTAAAATAACCTTGGCTCACTAGGTTGGTGGATGTGCAGCCCCTCAGCTGCAGCCAGAGCCTACTCCCAGAGGAGCCGTGAGGTCAGCAGATTTGGACTGGAGAACTGTCTCTCACAGGAATGTGGCAGTTCAGAAATTTGCATCCTGGAGTCACGCTGGGCTGACCATTTATCAGCAGTATGACCTTGGGCAAGTTATTTGACTTCTCTGGGCTATGGTTTTCTCACCTGTAAAATTATGTGTATATAATAAAGTACCTACCTGCTTGGGTTTTTATAAGGATTACGTGAGTTATTACATGTAAAGCAGTTATAACAGGGTCTGTCATACAGTAAGTTCTTAAATGTGTCAGATTATCTGTGGGGCTTCTTTTCATTGTATTATCACTTCCCAAGTTCAATGTCTGGGCATATTTTTCTCATTTCGCTTCCATTACCACCAAAATCTATTATCTGTTTGGAACTGGAACGTTTACAAAATGGCTTTTGTGCTCTCTCACATAATCTTCACACCAACCCTCTGTATTATCCTCACTCTGACTATTTTGGGCAACCCAACACCATTTTCTCTCCTCTATGGCTTGAATCACAGGACCTCAAACCCTGGAGGCCAGCTTTCCTAGTATTCTAACCAGCAACAAACAGCTCTTTTGATTTTTGTAAGCGTAACAGCAATGAGGCACGTGTGGGAGAGTTTGAAGGGGAGGAGAAATAAAGGTCTTACTGCTCCTCAAGAAGCAGGTTGCAGCCATCAGGCCTTCCAACCAGCAGATGGTATGGAGAAACACCTGTGCTTTCTGGGGATCCACATGGGTGCTGCAATTCCTGACTTCCCAACACTAGTGGTGTTTCTGTCAACCCCTTAGCTGCCCTAAAGACTTTTTGTCCTCTATTCAAGATGGACAAGAATGAAATCCCTCAATGAAAGCCCTTCCTGTTTGAAATACCTAGAGTAGTTTCCAGTTTCCTAACCAAACCCAGACCTACCATATATTAAATAAAACACATTGAGTACTTACCATATGCCACTCACGGCTTTAAGCTTTTTAGGCAAATTAACTTATTTGCTCTTATAACACCAGAGTTTGAAAAGTGGTACTACAACCTCTATATTAAAAATAAGGAATCAGGGTGCAGAGAAGTTAAGTTACTTGTGCATGATTCTTACTCTCTCTCTCAATTTACTGAATGTTTACTATATATCTGGCATTTTTCTACATTCTTAAATAGTGAGTCTCAGGTTTTTAAAAGGTTACACAGCTAGTCAAATGCCAAGCAGGGATTCCCATCCCTTTCCAACTCCACGTGCAACTCTACAACTTCTGCTAGTTCTTGCACAGAGACAACTCTCATGGACAAAAGGCCAGGTGAATTGCTATTGTTAAAGAAGATGAAAAGCATGCACCCTCCCATGTTGTCTGCTATTTACATTTTACCTTTCATGCCAAAGAATAAGCCTGTCATATCCTTTGAGGTCCAGGGATCATTTGGCATTTTCACACAAGGTAGAAGCAGGAAGAAACAGGGGAGGAGAGAGGGAAGGAAGAGAAGGAGAAGAAAAGGAGGAGAAGATGAATGGTGGAAGAGGAGCAAAGAGGAGAATAAGGAAAAAGGGAAAGGCAGAGGAGGAAGAGGGAAGGCTTCGTAAGTGAAGGAAGAAAAGAGCATCTGTCCATCTCCATTTCTATTTGGGGGTCAAGTTCTCTGTCGTTGCAAGACCTAAGTGCAATTACTAAAATATTCATCCCATTGCTCTACATTTACACCATAATGCACAATCCATAAGTGTTAGTTATTTTGGTTGCTTGACAAAAATTAGATGCATTCTGATTAATGCACATACAATAAATAGTCTAATTTTATTATGCTGTATAAAGACTTTAGAAATACATAGTGTTTGTGCTTCTCCAAAGTGTAAGAAAACAGATAAGTCTTTAGACAAAGAAAGATGGCTTTCATTAAATTATGCTGTTATTGAATTCCTTTCCCTATGCTCCACCTCCTTGTTCTCAAAGCTGTCTGCCACTTGAGCAATCACTGGTGGTGGGAATTTTTCCTAGATCTCTGGAAGAAATCCTTAAAGATATTATTTAAATAATTAGGAGATTCTTTATTGAAAGTCTGCAAGCACCAAGGTTGTACTAGGAAAAAGTTGTGTCAGCTAGTTAGTGTTATACCCAGCCTATCTGGAGATGATGCAAGCTCCGGCTTTAGTCCCTGGGACATCTTGAAGGGGAAGAATCCTGATCACTGACTCTGTGCTAGGAATTAAAAAATAATCCCTTCAAAGTAAACATAGTCATCTTTTTCTTTTCTTGATACATAGGTAAGGAAACTGAGGCTTGGATAACCTTATCTAAGACAGGTAGGATGGTTGCCTTGGGGACGCCCTGCACTTACTGCTCTTTACTTTAGATTAGGACTGTGAGCCAAGCTGCTAGGTCAATTGAACTCTTCAGATCACTGAATCTTGAACGGATTGGCTTAAGGATAGAAATTAAACCTGGGTCTTCAACCTTTTCTAGGGCCGGTATGCTCCCTCTGCTCTTATATTCTTCTGGAAAAATCTCTTCTGCTTTAATTAGCGTGGATCTGTTTCTTTCATTTGTAATCAAATTGTGCTTATGGATACAGACCAGAGCTGGCCCTCAGCCGCATCCTTACCAAAGGCAATTCTCAAGACTAGGCCATTCTGATCTTCTGTGAAGGGAAGTACGATCCCACCATCTTGCTAACCCCACCAAGGGGGCCTGCATTCCATATCACAGGGGCAGACATAGAATAGGCAGATAATAATCCAGGCAGCATGCTGAAAGCAGCACAGAGCAGAGGCCCTTGGCCACCAACAGCTGCTGCTCAGCACAGCCCTCCCCCCACACCACACCCTAGTGCAGCTCTGGGCCTGTGTCTCTGTCTAGGTCTGGGGCCAGGTGCCCTTACTTTACCCTGGGTCCTCAGGACTGGCTTCCTCCAGCACTGTCCAGGAAATGTCCAGGTGGCAGGATTACACACTCATCCCCCTGCTCGCTGGCACTCTCCAGCGGCCCTCGGGATCCTCTTGCTGCTTCCCTGCCTTGCCCAGTCCTGCATCTCAGGCAAACAGTCTTCACCCCAGGCCAGTGTGGTCCCCATTTTCATCCCCATTTTCAGTATGACTCAAATTTACTTGGCCTGTATTTTCTTTCCTTGAAGCCTGAAGCCATATATATATAGTAGGCGACATTAACAGAAGTGTAGTTACTAGGGTGAGCAAGATGACAGTCCCAAAGTAGCCAGGGCAGATAGCCACATCTGGTGTACGGAATTGCATCATTACTTCCTAAGAGTAACACTTCCAGGCAGGATTTACCAAACTGAGGTGCATACAGGAAGATGCCTGATGTTAGTGGGGTCTAGAAAACAAATTGCGAAAGACTTAGCAAAGGATTAGGAAGAAGGATTAGTGGGAGACATGCCAGCTCCTCTCACACATTTGGAGGGCAAGTGGGGAAGAGGGACACTCCCGTGGTTGAGATTCCCAAGCACAGTGCCAAGAAAGAAGAGTGGGAGTTGACAAGGAGAAGATTTTGGTTAACATAGGGAGAAATGTCCCAATGAGGGCTACCTGAGTATTCTGTTCCTGTAAGTTCCAGGCAGGAGTGGGTCACCTCTACACAGAGCTGCCATAGACAGATGCTATAGGACTCTAGACTCTGGGGGAACCCCAGATCATATGACTCCCAGAGTCTCTAGGTTCCACTGTACTCAGTTATTGATTGACAGTAAGATAGTAACTAACTAACCTGCTCCATCCACACACTGAACTCTTGAAGGCCTTGAAAACAATTAATTAGAGCTATGGGTACTAACCTAGGACCAAGTTTTCATCACATTGTAAATATGAAAAAGCAAGCTGCGGACAGGTATTTCCATCCAATGCTATATACTTTCTTTGGATGATGTATAGGCACACAAATATAAACATGCAAACACTTACACACATAGGTTAGGGAAAATAACACTACAATGGAGTGTCCTGGAAATGAAAATGGTAGTAAACAAAGAGTTTAGCTTTGTTTGCAATGTTTCTTTTCTTTCCTCTTTTATTATTATAACAAGGAGAATATATTCATGTATTGCTTCTGGTACTAAAAATGAAAGGAGAAGTGCCGATGGCTATGAGGCTACTTGAAGTTTGATTGCTTGATGACTGCTTCATTCATTGGCCAACATCCATCAAGCTCATCTTGGGGACCAGATGCTTTGTAGGAGGACCTGGTAAGAAGATGGATGAGCCCCTCAAGGGGCTTATAGCAGAGGAGCCAGCAATCACAGCAGAGTGTGTGGGGGGCTGTGGGGGGGACACAGCCAAGCAGGGGACAGTGAGTGGTGTCCCAGAGGGCTGACAGGTCTTAGGGTAGGGGATGAGTGCTGAGGGCATAAAGGGTGATGTGTGGCAAGACCTGGAGCAGACATAAACATGGGCTACTTGAGAAAATCAAGTAAGTCTGGGGCAGCGGCTGGGAGGGAAGAGGGCCTGTGAAATACGCAGGTAAGGGTGTAGGCAGAATGCAGCCCATAGTGGATCATATGGGCCATGTTAGAGTTTAGACTTTAGCCTAAAAGCCAGGAGGAGCCTCTAAAGAATTATAAGCAAGGGCGAGAGTCGTGGTGGACCCTTGAGCTTGCCAAAGGGGTTTTCTGGGCTAGGAGGCTTTGAATGGATCTCAGAAAACAGCCTATAAGCTTTCTACTTACATATACAGTCTTGATTCCAAAGAAGTACAACAGAATTAACTTGTAATTATCAAAATGCAGATTAATTGCCTTGTGGATTACCTGTGGCAAATGAAAAATGCCAATCCCAAACTGGTTTTCCGTCCTCACACAGGATACTGGCAGCTGCCTTTCCGTCATCAGTCACCAGCTCCCCTAGGACTGTAAACTCATTTTAATACTGAACTGAGCCAAACCAAATCCAGGAGGTAAATCTCTGCTAAAAAATGATTAACATAATGCATCAGAAAGCCAAGTATAAAGCCTCGTTCAGGAAAGTGCTCACAGCAAGCACCCCCTGCCTGCCTGGGGAGCCGAATGTTCAAGCCTTTGCACAACCCCCATTCGGTACAACTGTGTTCGAATCTGAGCTCCTCATTAGGTCTGTGATCTTTGGCAGATTACTTAATCCCCGAGCACCGCTTTCCTCATCTCACGTCTAATATAGATGATGTAGGGAAAATCTATGCAGGTTTAGTGTCAAAAATCAGTAAGCATGCTGAGAATTGAAAAATTAAGCACAGTCAAAAATACACTTAAAAAAAACCCTTAAATCCTCTTTAAATTGTGATTACCCAGACCCTTGGAAGCCCCCAAACATCCATTTCTCACTGGAAGTTAAAAGTTTTGTTTGAAGGGATGGGGAAGAAATGATACATGGGGGAGGGGTGGGTCATACAGATGTCTCACAATTGAAGTTCAATTTCTTTCAAGTAAATTACATGTGTAGCATGATTCAATTCCACCTTACTACTGAACATATTACAACTACTTAAAATTTCTATCACAGGTGATTAAATAAAAACTAGATACATATACGTGAATTACTAAGCATTCATCAGGTGGTTTGGGGTCTCTCCTTGTGTCTATTGGCCATGGATAATTGAGAACTGATCACTCACTCTAGAATAAATCTTCAATAATAGAGCTGGAAGCCAGGTATGGTGGCTCATGTCTATAATCCTAGCACTCTGGGAGGCTAAGGCCAGTGGATCATCTGATGTCAGGAATTTGGACAAGAGCAAGATATCACCTGTATTAAAAAAAAATAGAAAAATGAGCCAGGTGTTCTGGCAGGCACCTGTTGTCCCAGCTACTTAGGAGGCTGAGGCAAGAGGATCACTTGAACCCAAGAGTTTGAGGTTGGTATAAGCTAGGCTGACACCATGGCACTATACTCACAGTGAGACTCTGTCTCAGAAACAAAAATAATAGAGCCAGAGTTCCTTTAAAACAATCTAACCTGAGGCTGGATGCAATGGCTAAAGCCTGTAATCCTAGCACTCTGGGAGGCTGAGGAGGGTGGATTGCCTGAGCTCAGAAGTTTGAGACTAGTCTAACCAAAAGCAAGACCCTGTCTCTAAAAGTATGGGTATTGTTGTGGGCACCTGTATTCCCAGCTACTTGGGAAGCTGAGGCAAGAGGATCCCTTGAGCCCAAGAGTTTGAGGTTGCAGTGAGCTATGATGCCACGGCACTTTACCCAGGGTGACAAAGTGAGACTCTGTCTCAAAAAAAATAAAAATAAAAAATAAATAAATCTAATCTGAAGAGCTCAATTTATGAGAAGGAAACTGAGCCAGGGAAAGAAATGACGTATCAAAGCCACAGTGCTAGTGAGTGCAGGCTGAGACAGTCACGACTTCCCTGAATGCCTGTTTTGAGAGCTCCCTCCTTTCCAGCTTCTGACCCTCCCCTTGAGCCTGACTCTGTCTGTCCAGGGGACAAGACACCCCCACATATACACCTATTCCCCAAGCCCACAAGCCTTCCTTAGAAACTGTGCTCGCTTTACTGTAGCCAACTAGTCTCTGTGTACTGGTGATGGGATACTCAGCAGATGGAGCAGGAATATGAATTGGAGACTCAAAATTTTTGAGGGTGCTAAGGAAATGCTGAATTACCCGCAGCTTTGTGGATGTTTGGGTCCTCTCCCTGCACCCAAATTTCCTCCCAGTTCCAACTGGGTCCATTCTGTGGGTTCCTTTAGTTCAGCGGTTCTCAACCTGTGGGTCACAACCCCTTTGGGGGTCAAATGACCCTTTCACAGGGGTCGCCTAATATCAGACATTATATTACAATTCATAACAGTAGCAAAATTATGGTTATAAAGTAGCAATGAAAATAATTTTATGGTTGGGGGTCACCACAACAGGAGAAAACTGTATTAAAGGGTCGCGGCATTAGGAAGGTTGAGAACCACTGCTTTAGACCCTCTCTCCTCAAACATACTACACAGACAGGGGCCACCAAGATTTGCCCTAGATTAAATGTCAAGGAAAATAGCTTCTTCCTCAGGGTGGAGTGAAGATTGGTCAGGACACAGTGTGGCTGCACTGCAATGAGTTATTCAACCAAAGGAGAAGTAGCTGGATGTTTCTTTGAGCTTCTAGGATCTCAGCTCAGGCAATTCTATAATTTCTGTCAGGATTACAAGAGAAAAAACAAAAATTGCTCTCACACTTCAGAAGCCTGCACCCTACTTGGGAATGCCTTTTTCCTGCAGGGTGAGTGTTAAGTGTATTGACCAGTTCATTGTCACCAGACACCTGCCTTAAAGTGTGTACTAAGTCTAGGCGTTTCTACACCCGGCCCCAGCTACGGCTGCATCTGCCCATCTGAGCCTCTGGTTCAGGAGTCACATCCTCACGAACACATTCTGGTCACTCACCAGATGTTAGAATGGTGATCTTAGGAAGCATGAGCTAAGGGCTTTAGAGCCAGGTGAATGGAGGGAAAAATCTTGGCCCTTCCCTAACAGCAAGTCCTTTGTGCCTCAATTCCCTGTTTGTGGAAAGGGGACTTTGGCAACAACATCCCAAAGTCATCACGCAGATGTAGCGATGCAGGAAAGGCGCTTAACAAATGAGGGTGATAGGCGAGGTCATGGGATGATGGAACGAAGAGTAGATTTTTCAGCAGAGACAGGGAAGCTTCTGTCTTGCTCCACACTGTAACCGCAGCACTCAGTACATGGCAGGCGCTCAGTGCACATGAATAGGGAGTGAATGCATGAGCACCTGAATGGCCTCTCCTTTGCAGCCCTGTAAGTGCTTAGCAACATCCTGGAAAGCTCAGCTTGCAGGAAGAACTCAATTAATTAAGGCTGTAACACAGACACACTTCAAAGTTGAACCAGGAAAAGCCTTCCTCTGCCGCCACCTGTACTGAACTCATCCCCTTCCTTTCATTGTGCCGGTCTCCTCTGTCCTCTCCAGTTTCCATCCCGGAGAGAGTGGTGCACCTCCTCAGACACGGAGTATCAGGTGCTCTGCGCCCTCAGCCTGGGGGCTGCAGGAGGCAGCAGCATGGTGCTTCCGCACGGGTCTCCACCTGGCCCCAAAAGCTCCTGATTAGCAGAAGCTGGTGTGGCCAGCTGGTGGTGCCTGAGGCACCCCATGCAGGGACCCTAAAGCCATAGGATGGACCAAATGCACCAACATCTGGTGCTGGCAGTTATCCCTTTCCCAAAACTTAGAGGAGAGTGTTCTCTCTCTTCTCCTTGACTCCCCCCACCAGCCCTGCTGTCAATCACGATGCACACATCATGGCTTTGGTAGCTTGAGTTCCCAAGTTTCAACAATCTGAGAGCAAGATGGGTGTGGAGTACATGGAATGGTAGTGACACCTTTTTATAAAACAAATAATTCTTATACAAAAGTGCTATGATGGTGACAATTTTGTAAAGAAACGTAAGAGAACTTCAAAGTGGGAATCCTCATTTTCTGCACACTCTGTCTTTGCACTACAAAATAACCAGGACTGATGGTGACAGTGTATTCATAATAATAGGAAGATTTACCAAGCCCTGTCTATGTGACAGGCCTGGTTACAGCCCTTCGTGATTATTACTCATTTTATTCTTTCAGTTATGCTCTGAGACGTACAGAGAAGTTACACAACCCACTCAAAGTTGCACGGCCTTTATATGGCAGAACTGGGTCAAAATACAACACATAACATTAAAAAAACAAGAGAATGAATTAAAAACAGTGAGCAAAATGAAAAGTAATGTAACAGAATCCCCAAATGAGGCATCTCATTAAAATTTGCATTAGTAGCACACAAATGCAAAAGAAACCCTTGGGAAACTGAGTCAGCAATGAAAAAATAAAATAAGAAGATGTCTAAAAAGGCAAGAAAATGTCAGAGCAATAAATAATGATGTCAGATTGAATCATACAGATGCTAGATTATCTAGATTTGTGGAGAATAGAATCAGTAAAGAAAGATATAGTGAGTTTTCCTTACCTGAAATAAGCAAAAAAAAAATCATAATTTTAAGTTTAAAACATCACATTGTATTCCATAAAAAGAAATAAAATCAATGGGGAAAAACCTTTTCTTAGATACAGCCATCTGAATTCATTAAATTGAGGATTAATAAAAATTATTTTTGAGACTATTAGTGGACTAGTTTTACTAAAAAGCAAATAAGGATGGGCTACTGGCTTGTGTCTCTAATCCCAGCACTTTGGGAGGTACAGGTGGGGGGATTGCTTGAGGCCGGGAGTTTAAAAGTTCAAGATCAGCCTGGGCAATGTAGTGAGACTCTGTCACATCACTTAAAAAAAAATAAAATTAGGTGGACATGGCAGTGTGCACCTGTAGTCCCAGCTACTTGGGAAGTTGAGGTGGAAGGTTGCTTGAGACCAGGAGGTTGGAGCTAAGATTGCTCTCCTACACTCCAGCCATAAATTTAAGAGTTAATTTAAAAATGATTCAAATGTGGGTGGCGCCTGTGGGTAAGGGAGTAGGGCGCCAGACCCATATGCTGGAGGTGGTGGGTTCAAACCTGGCCCCGGCCAAAAAAAAATAAGATTCATATGTAATCATAAAATTGTTAGCACTGTTTAGACTTCTGGTGGGAGAAACTTTTTTTTTATTTTAGAGCAAAAAGGAATGAAAAAAACTCTTGAAAGAAAACAGCAAAACTTTGATAAATACAATTTACAATTTATATCCTAAACACCCTAATCAAAGTTTAAAAACACAAGAAGTAGTAATTTTTACAAAAAATATGACAATGTGTTACTATTAAAACAGCAAGTTGATATACTTTTTACATTTTAATAGGGAAGCTGTGATTAGCCCAATTATAAATACACATGAGTGAAACTTACAAAAGAAGAAACTTACCCCATCGCCCAACAAATGCAAAATCAAATGTGGCCTCAATGTTTCCTGTAGAACTGGCAAAACAGGGGAGAGAAGCAGTTGCTTTCTTAACTGCTAAGAAACAGATTCCTTTTGGGGTGCCCATAACACTAACAGTGTATACATGTGATCCAGAAATCTGACTCCTAGGAATCCATCCTATACCACAATCGAGTAAGTGCATCAAGATGTATGAAAGAGGATTTTCACCAAGCTCTGGATGCTCTCTTGAGCCTGTTCTTGGCTGGTCTTGATTATTGTAAATACCACAACAACTTCAATCTACATAGGTGTTTTGAACTTTTGAATTTGTGGAGCATGTCCACGAATGCCATCTTACTTAATTTTTAAAACAACTTCCTAAGGAAACATAATTATTATTATCATTAACCCCATTTAAAGACACCAAAGACAAAACAAGTAAGTCAGTCCAAAGTGTAGTCTGAGTTAAAAGTCACAGAAAGTTTTTTTCTGGTACCTGAAAGTATGCCACTAAGACTGAAAATATAATTATAGCATGGGAAAACTAAACCACTTAGACCAAAGTCTTGACATTTAGAGAGGGGAAGTTTCTTATTAAAGTTTATGTAGCAACTCTGGGACACTTTTTATTGCACTAACTCATTGTAAAATACAAACATTCTCAGAACGAAGGATCTCATGGACCTACTGTCAAAGCTCTTCTCTGCTGTCCCTTAGCTTATTAAATAAAACACAGGCACCTTAGAGTTTGGAAATGGGTCATGATGTAATGGACATAATGGCCAGTTGTGATGCAGAAATGGGAGGTTTCTGACCACCCATTCTCCCTGAGACCCACCCTCAGCCTGCAGGTTTCTGGGCACACCTAGCTGGGTAGCAGGGTGGAATACAGGAGAAAGAGGGAGCCCATGCCAACTGCTTAATCCCACGTTCAGCCAGGGCAGGTTTGCATCCCTCCTGGGAGCGGGAATTCCTGGCACTGGCAGGTGGCCAGAACTGTGTTGCAGATTCAACATCTGCCATTTCAGACCTGCCAGGTGTCTGTAAACTGCTGAGGACTCTCTGTAAGAACCCTGGACAGCGCTCCAGTGTGCAAGTGAGAGAAAACCATCAGACCCTCCCTAACCAGAAAATCTAACAGGGCAAGTACAAATGTCTCCCCAGAGAGTCTGCGGGGAGCTTCCCTGGGAGATTTTAAACCTGGTCTCAGCCTCTCTTCAGCTGCTCCAAATCCACTTGGCAGCACATTTATCAGATACTTCATTATTTAAAGGAGGAAGCCCTGAAGAATTGGTTTGGGGAGCTAATTTAGGTCTGGAAGATAAGAGCCCTGTTTAGTTTTTGTGTGTCAGGTGTCCTCATATTTGATAAGAGCAGACGGGTATTAACAAAGCCAGAGCCCGCCTGAAGCACTTCAAGCTCATTTCCTGCTGGCTGGGGCTGATCAGTTCTTTTAAGGCCACTTTGCCAAATCCCTGGCCTGCCACTCTTCCTTGGCCTCCACCCCTAAGCCAGGGGAGGCTGAGCAGAGGGGCTCTGTAGGACCAGTCCAGTCTGCAGGAGACTTACCACCCTCCTCTCTGCACCTCTGCTTCCTGCTGAGACTGGGTCTGTGCTCTGGAGAAGCTCTCCCTGGGGGCTCCATCCTGCCTTTCTTAACTCCCTGACTCTACTACTAGATAATATGCCCTCCAGCCCCCATGAACAGACTAATTTAAAGTTGTTTACAGCTCTGGATCTCAGCAGCAGTATTTCCACAGGCAGTAATTTGTTGCTGATAAAAGGGAATGTTCTGAAGTTTAAGAATGATTTCCTTTTTATTTTTTTTAAATAGGATTGGATTCAAGGTTATATCTATAACAAAATCCTTTAGTCCTTTGCATGCCTGTGTGTTTTCTTTGGGGAGGGAGGAGAAGATGGAGCTCCCAGCCTTGAAGGGCACAATAAACACTCCCGTGTGCCCATAGAAGCCTGCTGCCCGCGTGCATTCCACACGCCCTATGGTGACAGCCAGGGTTGCCAGGGAGGGCAGCTGGTTTGGAACTTCCTGGGGCATGGCTATTTGTACTGACAAAGGAGTAAAAGTTCTTTAGGCAGAGCCTCTGGCCTCTAGCCCCAGAAATGCATAGTAGGTGCATTATCTGCACATAGTAGGTGCTTGATCATCGCAGAGTAGGGGAAGTTTGCAGCTTTGTCTGGTGGACTTACTGACTGAGACTGCAACTGTGAACATACACAGGACGAGACTGTGTGTGGGGACAAGTCTGAACAGCAGCTACAGCCCATCTTCAACCCTCCTCACCTTCCCTGTGGCTTTCCTAACCCTGTCTGGTGCTTGGCCTTGGTGTAGTATCTCTCCCCTCTCCTCCCCTTTTATGCCCCATGCAGCACTTGGAATTGCCTTTCTCTGAACTACTATTTCGAGGCGTGGCTAACTGGATCCTTGAACACTGTGACATGTGCAGGTGCTTTGTGCACACCTGTCCTGCCTTCTAGTCTGCACTGCACCGCCTCACAGGCACCCTGATTTCTGCCTCTGGGCAAACACGTCTCCCTTCTGGCACTGAGGACTCTATGTGAACTCAATAAGCATTTAAGCTGAGTTGAAGTCCACATAGGTATAATGGTAAAGAAATAACACCCATAGGATTTGTTTGTCACATCCAGGAAACCACTTTGGAAACTGCATGGTCATCATCACAGTCATCATGAGCAAGTTACTTTTCCTCTAACTTTCCATTTCCTCAGCATTGACATGCAAATAAGTTTTACTCCCCAGGGGTAAAACAAAGGCCACCAATTATAGAAAATGCCTTTATAATGTCCTAGGGTCCACTATGTACTGTCATTAAGGATTGCCAGATGCCTCCTGGGACCCCTATAGAGCCAGAAAGAGGGATACACCAGGTTGACTGTTGACTGATCATAGCTACTTCTGCAGTCTGGCTGCCTATGGGGGGCAGTGGCCAGAGGAATAAGATCCTGGGCAACTTTGAGAACATAAAGATGACTTGATTTGCCCTTCAGTTTGGGGATGCGGTTACTCTTAGCAAATCCACTTTCCCCAGGAAAGAGAAATTTGGGTGTGTCTAGAGTGACAGGCTGAGCATATCAGTGTTAGTTAGTTCCAAATATCACTCCCCATTCCCAAGTTCTGTCCTTGACAGTGAAGTCTTCCTTTGAGAACTAACCAGTCCAGGGACTTGCTTTTTCCTAAATTAACACACACACATGCCCGCACACACATAATTCTAATAGCTAATCTACTGAGAAGATATGTGGCTGACACCAAGAATTTTATGTATATTTATTCATTGACACTTCCCACAAGTCTGCAAGGTAGGTATTGGATTGCCATCACTTTACGGATGATGAGATGAGGCACAGAGGAAAGGTGAGTAACTTGTGGAAGGTCAGAGAGATAGGAACAGATGACAAGCCACACAGTTGATCTGCAGAGTCTCAGCTTCTGGGTGGTGGCCTGCCCTGCCTCTTTAGGCTGCCACATCTGGCTCCAGATAACAACAACTACCATTCGTGAACACCTTCCACAGGTCATACACTATTTCAGACACGTGTTATTATTGTTTTGATGTTTCAGAGAGACTAAAGATTTGACAAGTTGAGATTTATTTAATGTCACACAGGCAGAAAGTAGTGAAACAGGAATTTAATGTTGAGCCTTCCTTAGAAAAAGGGGAACAGAAGGAAAGCGATCATCCTGAGAGATCAATTGCAATCTGCATCTCTGCATGGGGTGGTCCTAGCTGCCTCCTCACATCCATGACACTGGAAAAACACATTTCTCTAGCATCTTAGTTCATTTCTCTGGCATCCACCAATCAGACGGAACCTTGGAGTTAATTTTTGCCCATGCTCTAGGTTCCCCCTTAAGTAAAATCTTTGCAGCCTTCTCTTCCTCTCCCTCTTCCTCCTTCTCTGTCATTGTTCATAACACTACTCTTTACCATCCCCTGGAATCTCTCCAAGACAAGCACTGCCAGGAGAAGCCATTGCCTTGTCAGAAAAGTCCATTAAGGTTGTCAGGCTCCCTAACAAATCAATCAGGCACCAGGGGCCTTTCAAAATGATGTCATTTACCATTCGAGCAGAAACAAATAATTGTCCCAGGTGAGTGGCAGAGGCACGGGCCAGGTGCCAAATTGCACCATGGTCACAGGAAAAGAGCTAAGATTTTCCACCACAAATGGCACAGGGTGTGCTTACTTCTCCCACCTCAGGCAGCAGCAGCTAAAGCCCTGCCCCTCCCCTCGGCCCTCCTGCCCAGCATCCTACTTCTTTGTTCTCCTCTGCAGTCTTGCCCCTCAGAAGAGAGCAGGTCCTGACCCACTGCCTATTTGCCTCCCCTAATTAGCTACTGACCAACTCCAGTAAGATTTCCACCCACCCTTCCCCCACAACTACACTTTTCAAGGTCACAATAGCCAGCGATCCCCTCTCAGTCCCCATCTTACTTGACTTACAGCCACACCAGATCACTCTCTCTGTCAGAGTGCACTTAACTGTTGCAATAACCAACACCCAAATCTTGGTGGCTTAAAATAATAAAGGTTTCTTTCTCACCCATGACACCTTTCGATTTGGGAGGGGAGGTCCTACTGCTCTATACAGTCACTCAGGAGCAGACGCTCCTCCTGGAGTCCCCTGCGGCTCTAACCGCACAGATCTCTCTCGCTGGCAGGCGGCTCAGAGCACTTCCCCACATTGCACTGCCCAGAACTCAGTCACGTGGATGCAACTCACTTCAGGGGAGGGTGGGAAACGTAGTCTAGTTACGTGCCCAGGACAAAGGGGCCTGGTTTGGGGATCGTCTCACGGTCTCTCTCACACTCCTTCCACGCTGCCCTCACTTTGCTTCCAGACGCCTGACTCTCTTGGTTTCTTCCTAACACACCGGCCTTTTCTCCTCAGTTTCCTTTGTTCATCCTGTCTCTTTCCTTGGACATCGAAGCAATGTCCCATGGCTTAAAAGGCTAGCTGCATACTGACAATCATGAGTTCATTTTTCCAGACAGACCTTTCTCCCAAACCTCACTGTCTGTTTCACATGACCACTTGGTGATAGAACATCACTGAGGTGATGACAGGCAGATGGGACATCCTGAAGCGAATGCCTGGTCACCCCCCTCAAACCCTCTCACCCAGAGCACTCAGATGTAATATACCAGGAAATCTTGGCAGCTCCACTTCTGACAGGAATCCTACTTCTTCCCCCCACCCCGCTCATGTAAGCCTTCTGTAAGTTTGGAGGACCACTGAGTGCTACAGTGGCCTCCAAACTGGCCTCCGGCTCCTGCCCCCTGCAATCTATTCTCAACACAAGCGAAAGAGAGGTCCTGTCAGAAAGTAAGTCAAGTCATGCCACTCCTCTGCTCAAATCCCTGCAATGGCCCCCATTTCGCCCAAAGGAAAAGCCAAGCTGTGACTGTGGCCCACAAGCTCTGTTTAGTCCGCCTGGCCCCCAACACCTCTGACCTTTCCCTAAACAGCAAAGCTTTTGCACATGTGGCTGCCTATGCTGGAAGCTTCAAGTTTTGATCAATATCACCTATAGTCAGGCCTCCCTTACACTCAGTATCCCCCTCCCTGCTATGCCTTTTTGGGGGTTTTCTTTTTTCATTTTTGATCTATCATATCATTCACACACATACTCACCCACACACAAAATTGTTAAGTCTGTTGTTTATTATCCATTTCTTGCCTTAGTGCTGGGATGGAGGCTTCCCAAGGGCAGAGAATACTTTTTGACTCACTAGTATAAGTTTCTAGAACACTTAGCACATAGTAGGTAATCAATGAATACATAAAGTACCTATAATTTGTATCCTGCACCACAGAAGTTTCTGAGCATTCACTACTCTGTTAGGGGCTAAGATGTGCACGCTGATTCCTCATGACTCTAACCTAGTCACACCACTCAAACCTTCCTGCCTCCCCACTGGGCACGAAGCCCCAGTTGGCAATGAGTGTCCTCTGCATTTCTGCCCATTGCTCTTTCCTCATTGTGGCTCCTGTTTCCCTAATACACGAGTCCTGTGTGCCAGGCAAGGCGACCGATGGCTGCTCCCTCGACATAGCTGCATTTTACTCCTGTGTCTCTGCTCTCAGCTTTCCTTCTCTTTTTCAATGCATCCTCTAGGACACAATCACCTTCCAATAGCTATTTCAAGAATTACCTCCCACACAGAGGGTCTGCCCTGATGGCCCTTCCTGAACTGAGCCCATATTGGACTTTAAACGCTACAGTCCTCCTGAGTATGTCTCTCATGACAGCTTCCTCTTCTGAATACAGTTTTTGAGGGCAGGGCCTTTGTTACATTCACCTCAAGCAACAAGCCTAGGGCTTTATGATCATGTATCTTTCTTTCCATTTAATAGATCATTCGGTTCTATGCTAGGATTAGTGACCCGAAGGTGAGTAGGTCACCCTCCCGGACTTCAGGGTGCCCACAATTGGGAAAGGAGACACTGGAGAGAACAGGTGCTATTGGTGTCCTATAGCCACCACTATTGAGGGATATGTCAACTTATATGGGAAGGAGGGACACTGGGGAGGCTTAGCAGAGGCTGTACACCAGAGCCAATACTTAGAGAAGGGGTAGGTATTTAAAATAAGAAGCAGGGGTGGTGAGGAGGGGCATCCCTGAATAAAGACAGTGAAGGACTCAATAATAGTTATAAAATTCAGTCCAATCACTGAGAAATATTTGATGATCTTTCAAATGTTTGGTTATATAAACACACTGCCTTATAAGACTAAGGAACAAAATAACCTTGGATGCTTTAGGACCAGAAAAAAAATGTTAACCTTATAACAGGATCCAGCATGTCAAAATAGCCTTTTTAATGCTTCCAGATAATTTTGCATCCATGATATATTTTACTCTTCACAGCTCTCTTTTGATATAAAAAGTATGATATTAGTACTGTCATTTCACAGATATAGAAATCAACTTGGAAATACGAGGGATGCCAAGAAATGTATACCCATTTTAAGAAATGTCACCTATATATTACTTTTCAAAGTTGAATTGAATTATGGTAGCAATGTATAGTGTGAAGTTTGCTCAAAAGATGGTGTTAATCAAATGAATGCGAGGTCACCCTATGATAGGCATGAATAGCTTTTTCCTCTTAGAATGAAAAGGTGTATACATTTTTTCGCTACCCTCTGTATATGGCTTGCTGACTTTTGATGGGCACACTGACAGATTTTAAACACACGCTCTCTCTCTTCCCCCTACATTTGGGGATCATTACCTAGAGTCTAAAGAAGGGGTTCCGTAAGTGATTTAGAGTCTCTATAAATCCTTTGAAATTTTATAAATTTTTCCAAACATCTTTCAGGGCTCTATATTATATACATTTGATTAGATTTCAAAGGGACTTTGATTTTTAAAACATGTACACACCACTGCATCATATCACAACCATAGCCACTAAGAAGGACAAAAGAAATCTTGGCTTTCACGACGACCTTGATCGAGGTCAAACTTGGGACTGGTTCATACAACTCCTGCCTAACAGAGATCCCAGGGGAAGAAACGTGAATAGAGACTTCTAAATTAAACTGCCTTTGTGCCTGGACTGAAGGTCTTCTAGGAGGTACCTGGAAACAGAACCTGCAGCTGCTCCAATCCTAGCATAAATAATGTCCCCTAGCAAGAGCCTGCACTCTATTTGTGCATAGCATTTGGGTTCAGTGCCGCTGAATTGAAAAGACCTTTGAGATCTAACTAAAGACCAGTGGTATCTAACACCCACTGTCTGACTTGGATTAAATGTCATTAAAGTCTACTTCAGTGATTGCTAGAGGTGAACTCAGTTCACCTGATGGCCAGGTGCACTTATTTAGTTTGTTCATCCCAGTGGTTCCTACATGTTGGAGAACATTAGAGTTGCCTGGGGTGCTTGTATAGCCATCCTGAGCTCACGCAGGCCCACTGACCGTATCTCTGAGAAGACCAGCTGCATGTACCAAGTGGAAGGAGATGGGACGAAAAGATTGCCAGTGCTTCCCACCCATCCTTGATTACAACTACCACCTGGTCAGGGGCCTGGGTGGCTCCACATTTGATAAGCATCCCAGATGATTCTTATCACCAGAGAGGACTTTATGGGGAAACTTTATTCTCTCTAGTGGATTCCAAATCTGGCTCTGCATCAGTTTCAAGCCAATTTCTGAGTCCTGTGTCCACTCCAAAGCTACTAAGTTGAATTTTTTAGGGGTAAATCCTAAGTACATGTTTCTTCAGAAAGCTCAGGTGATTCTGATGTTCAGGCAAGGATTGAATGATTAGACAGAGGGCTATTCTAATGAAGAAAGACTGGGCACCCACCACATTTTTTCTCCATAGCAGTTCTTTTTTTTTTTTTTTTTTTTATTGAATCATAGTTGTGTACATTATTTCAACCATGGGGTAAAGTGTGGGGGGTTCACATGCAATCTGATATATTTTATAAACCTGATTGACATACCATTCATGATATTTTCTCTTTTACTATATGAAAACATTTTTGATCCGTATTTAGAAGTTTTCTCCTGACCCTTCGAATATGTACCACACATGTGATCTCACCCTTTGTCCCATCTCCCACCACCCTCTCCCTCCCCTTCCCTCCCTCTCCCCTTTCCCCGTCTTCCTGTGCAATAAACGGGTTGTAGCCTTCACTTGAACGATAAAGAATTTGTCTCATATTAGGGGTGTATACATTGGATACTTTTTCTTCCATTCTAGAGATACTTTGCTAAGGAGAACATGTTCCAGCTCCATCCATGTAAA
>CAUYON010118950.1:0-11940 GCA_963573935.1 Arctocebus calabarensis
TTTTTTTTTTTTTTTTGGTTGCAGCCATCATTGTTGTTAGGCCCAGGTTGGATTTGAACCTGACAGCTCAGGTGTATGTGGCTGGCACCTTAGCCCGTTGAGCCACAGGCACCAAGCCTTGACCTTGTGTTTATGTATCCACACAGTATTTTTAATTGAAATGCACTACTTCAGAGTCTTCACCACTACCCATAACCTTACATCTAGCTGTTAGTTGTCTAGCTCCTAACAGCATTTGGGTTTTTCAACCCATGAAAATATAGTTCAAATTATTTTATAAAAGAATCCAATGTAAATATTTTTGATATGTAAAGAAATCATTCGGCTCGGTGCCTGTGGTTCAAGTGGCTAAGACGCCAGCCACAAACAACTGAGCTGGTGGTTCGAATCCAGCCCAGGTCTGCCAAACAACAATGAGGACTGCAACAAAAAAATAGCCAGGCGTTGTGGTAGGCGCTTGTAGTCCCAGTCCCGGCTACATGGGAGGCGGAGGCAGGAGAATCACTTGAGCCCAGGAGTTAGAGGTTGCTGTGAGCTGCAATGTGACAGCCCTCTACCCAGGGTGACGGCTTGAGGCTCTGTCTCAAAAAAAAAAAAAGAAAAAAGAAATCATTCATAATGTAAATCTCACCCAACTATAGATATTTTATAAATTTTACTTTCATATGAATGTGCTTTTCTTTAAGCAAAAAAATTAACCTTGTAATTAATCCATTTTTATCTAAGGCATATATTTTGCCACCTGGTGCTACTCTCACCTAAGGCACTGGGTTTTCATTTATAATTGCCCTCAAGGTAGGGCAATAATAAATATATATTATACATGTGTAGTGTAATAGCTATTATAATAAACTTAACAAACTTTTTTTCATATTTCTTGGTGTTTAAAATTCAGTCATCTTTAAGAAAGAATGTTACGGCTCGGCGCCTGTGACTCAACGGACTAAGGTGCCAGCCATGTACACCTGAGCTGGCAGGTTCAAATCCAGCCCGGGCCACCAAACAACAATGACGGCTGCAACCAAAAAAAAAAAAAAAAAAATGGCTGGGCGTTGTGGTGGGCGCCTGTAGTCCCAGCTATTTGGGAGGTAGAGGCAGGAGACTCGCTTGAGCCCAGGAATTGGAGGTTGCTGTGAGCTGTGATGCCATGGCACTCTACCCAGAGTGACAGCTTGAGGTTCTGTCTCAAAAAAAAAAAAAAAGAAAGAATGTTACATGAGAACTTTTTGCCTGTCCCATTAGGCATTTTAAAAATGAGCAAACTCAGCCCTGGAATATAAAATGTAATTCTAATGTTAACATTATCAACAGGCAGGATATAATTATCACAGGTAGTTACTTCATCAGCTGTTAATTTGAAAACATTTATAGTATGGTGTTTTCTAACAGCCACCAATTCTCCAATTTTCTGACAACAACTGGGTGTCCAAAAATTCCATCCTGTTGTGACGTGACCTACCTGGTGTTAGTGTCAGATCCTTACAGTTAAAGGACCCAGTCTCACAAGGAGCCTCCACTTCAGACAGGAGTTGCAAACCCTGGACCACCTGTTCTTCTAACCAATAGGCTATAAAGTGAGGGTTCCCATAACCCTTTCTATATGGTCAGTGCTTTGTTAGAAGGGTTCACAGACCTTAGGAAAACACTTTGCTCACATTTACTGATTTATTATAAAGGATACTTTTATCAAAACTAACAGGGAGTTTTGGTCTAGGCCCAATTACTCATCACACAAAGATCCAATCATTGAAACAATTAGGATTGCCAAGGGAAAACGTGAAAGCAGTTGGCAGTGTACCCAGAGACAGACCAGTAGAGGTTCAGACCAGGTTTAATGAAAGAAGACAAAGACCCATCTGGGCAAAGATGGTGGCTTCAATGAGGATGATTGGAAGCTTGTTTTTATATTAGGCATAAGAGCAGGAAGATTCCACAGGTTGCTGAAGGGCGTTGGCAGGCTAGGCTCTTTCCAGAGGAACTCTTGGGGTGTGAGATAAAGGGAACAGGTAGATCTTTTGTTCTGGGAGGAGAGGTGTGGGAAGGGCTTAGGCCCCTAACAAAAATGAATTTTTTTAATATTGCAAAAGTCTTATTGGGATTGTAGGAGAAGCTTCCTCAAATCCATCTCCCCAGTGGAGATCATGGGTTTTTAAAGGGGGAACCACACACCTTTGGGCAGGTCATGGTGTAACTAACTAAAAAGGGACTCCATGCACTAGGGGCAGGTCTTGAGGGATGGTGATTCTTGGCCACAGGAATCTTGCTCAGGGGCCTTCAGAATCTCTTCAGAACATCCACTGTCTCTGGGAAACAACTCAAAAGTCAAGACATCAGTTAAGAGAGAGGATCATATAGGGGGGTCATTGAAATTTGTTCAGTGCAGGGCAGGTTACAACACAATTGAAGAACAGAAAAATGGAAAAGATTCTTAAGGCAATGTATGAGGGTGGAGTGTGGAGCTTCAGTGTCCTCTCTGGGTACACCAACCAGAAAGCTCCCTGAGTCTCCTTGTTTGTGAGATTTTATAGGGCTCATTCTCCAGCACCCTCTTCCTTCTCAAGAGGTCGGTGGGTGGGACTGAAAGGGGTAAGCCACTAATCATCTGTTCTTTCTGTTGACCAGTCCCTTCTTGAGGCTGTCCACCTTGCTTCCTCCATCCCTAAGTCACCTTATTATAAACACAGAAGGGAATGAAAGCAGCTTCTGATGAAAACAAAAGACACTCCTGTTGCTCCGGGATATTTCAAGGAGTTCTGGGGACAAGATAGACCTAATATATCTTATTATATGCATGTCTATATATTAGATATAAGTTAAGGTTTTTCTGTGAATTTGCATAAAAAGAGAAAAAATAATTGAGAGGTGAAAATGCATAAATAAGTTGAAAGGGAGAAAACAGGAGAAGAAAGGGTATAAAAATAAAGGAGAAAAAAAGCAAAATAGAAAAAAAGCATTTATGTGATTTCGGCAACTGTTTTCACTTCTTAGGACATTCCACAGATTTTTACAGAATTATTTTGAAGTTAGAATTAGTATTAACTGAGTATTAATTAAAATAAAAGTTCTGGTCATTTCTTGTTATTTCTCTTTTAATACTGATGATAATGACAATGATGATGATAAATTATATTATTGAAAGATAATGTCTTTGAAAGTTTGCTTATTTAGATAAGACTTACCATAAACTTTGAGTAAGCATTTTTATGAATACATAGTTCATTTTCTTTAGTGGAAAATGACACACTTAGCCTTGAATACCACAAGAAAACATGATCAAATAAATATCCTTGAGGTCTATAATGACTTAAGAACCACATTAAGAAAATCATTTCAGGAAAGTTTAACTATTATAATCATTCATTAACCAGCATTAAATATACAGACAGCAAATCATGTTGCTAGGTTACATAAATAAGCATGGCAAATTTGTGCTGGTTTGTCAAGTATTTGGTTCTTTTTTTTTTTTTTTTTTTTTGAGACAGAGCCTCAAGCTGTCACCCTGGATAGAGTGCTGTGGCATCACAGTTCACAGCAACCTCCAATTCCTGGGCTCAAGCGAGTCTCTTGCTTCCACCTCCCGTGTAGCTGGGACCACAGGCGCCCACTACAATGCCCGGCCATTTTTTGGTTGCAGCCGTCATTGCTGTTTGGCAGGTTCAGGCTGGACTTGAACCTGCCAGCTCTGGTGTACATGGCTGGTGCCTTAGCCCGTTGAGCCACAGGCACTGAGTCAAGTATTTGGTTCAAAAAAACTCATATCACTTTAAAATATCCAAAATAGCTCCCAGATTCAAATTCAAATTCAAGAATGTAGGAATAATGAAAATAAGAACAGCTCTTCTCATTTGAAGAAAACTGATTAATTGCCTTATCTCAGCTAGAGTCTCTAGAGGACAAGTGAATAAGGGGCATTGTCCCTGGGGCTAAAGATCTTTGGGGAAAGTTCTGTGATTACCATACTGACAGTAATAAGTTTAATTTGTAATGGTTTTCTAAATAATTTTATCTACATATACTTCATTGCCATACAGTTTTAAGGTGATATCTAACACAATTAATTGATGAAGCCTCAATTTATATTGAGTTTGTCTTCAGTAGGAGAATCAATGAAAAGTTCTGAGAAATAATATCCCAAAGAAGAACCTACAAGGACAATAATGGCAAAACAATGCCTGCAATACATGGAGTGGTTTGTATGTGTCAGGCCCTGTAAGTCTCTTGCATAAACTTTCTTCTTTCTTAGTCCATTTGGTACTGCTATAACAGAACATCTGGGTCTGTGTAGTTTATAGTGGGAGAAGGAACACTAAGAAAGGGGCTTGGAGGCAGTGTGGGAGGAAAACCTGGCCTGCTAAACCAGGAGGTCTGGAGAGCCCATAAGAATGTGGGTCTGAGGTAACCTGGGTAACCAATGATCAACAGAAAAGGGCACTACTGCCTGGAGGTGCACAGGTGGCTATTAGCTAGGCTAAAGCCATGGTGCTTAGTCTTGGCAACAGAGCAAGGCTGATATAAATATAAATATAAATATACATATACATATAAATATTCAGTTTCCTTCACTTTCTGAAAAAGTTAACTATAAAGAAAACAATATTTTTCAAATATAGGTGTATATTCCTTATACCAAAACAGTATTTCCAGTGATTATATTATTGATATAAATATGGAGATAAAAGGAAAGGGTTATATGCATCTTTTAATATCAAACAAGATTATAACACACACACACAAAAAAAATACAGTGAGTGGCCAGTTTGGAGCACTGAGTGGGCAGAGAGCTTGGGATGATCTAGTGGGGATATAAATAGACTCAGTAACTATGACAGGAAAAGGAAGAAGGGATGAAAGATGTTAGTAACTTTGGCTGGGCATGGTAGCTCATGTCTGTAATCCTAGCACTCTGAGAGGTTGAGGCTGTGGGAGGATCTCTTGAGCTCAGGAATTCAAGACCAGCTTAAGTAAGAGTGAGACATTGTCTCTTCTAAAAATAGATAAAATTAGCCACACTTTTTTTTCTTACCCCCACCCATCCCCTAGCCACACTTTTTGACATGTGCCTATAGTCCCACCTACTTAGGAGGCTGAGGCAGGAGGATTGCTGAACCCAGGAGTTTGAGATTGCTGTGAGGTAGGCTGATGCCACAGTATGTTAGCCTGAGCAACAGAGTGAGACTCTCTTTCTTAACAAGAACAAAAAAAGATTAGTAATCATCAAAAGCTCATAAAAATTTAAAAATGTTTGCCAAAATAAAAATTTATAAAGAAGAGTTGAAACATATAGTCAAAGAAATCTTGGAATTTGAATAAAAATACAAAGTTAACACATAGAAGAAAAAAATATGTGTATGAAAAGACAAGAGAAAAGTGTTTCTCCAAGAGAATTTACTATGAAGCTAACAGAAGTTACCCATGGATCGCTATGAAAGTTTTAAGGTAGACTGGGTTATGGTGCATTATTTCAGTTCCAAGAAACACAGTAGACAGTGTCCTTTCTGATTCATCATGGAGGTTTCAACTTTCTCAGCTTACGAGTGTGGCAGGGAAAGCTTCATTTGTTTCTGTCCATGTGGATTTTATGTTTCTTGATTTCTTCATATCTCAAAACTTTCATATTGACTCACCTATACTCTCCCACCCCCCCAACACACACAAAAAGAAAAGGCTCAGGAAATGCTTAAATCAATGAATCAGAATAACACTGGCTGGTACAGTAGATGACTTGTTAACAGTATGTCAAAAGACAGTGGAATAGTGCTTTTAAATATTGGAAGGAGTGATTTTCACCCAGGATTCTCTACCCACCCAAACTATCAGTAAAATTTTGAAAGTAGAAAATAAAAATATTTTAAGGTGTGCAAAGGTTCAGAAAGTGCATCTCCATGAAATCTTTATCCAGGAAGCTTCTTGAGGAAATAAATGAAGACATGGCAGCCCTGGTGTCTTTGCCCATTCAGGCTGCTTAACAAAACTAACATAAGATAGCCAGCTGATAAGCAGCAAATATTTATTTCTTACAGTTCTGGAAGCTGAGAAGTTCAAGATCAAGGTATCAGCAGATTCAATGTGTGGTGAGGACCCATTCCTTACAGGTGGTGTCTTTTAACTGTATCACTACGTGGTGGAAGGGGCCACCAAACTCCTTTAAGCCTCTTTTATATGTGCACTGATTCCATTCATGAGATCTTCCATCTTATGACATAATCACTTCCCAAAGGCTTCACTTCTTAATACCATTACATTGGGAATTAGCTTTCAACATGTGAAGTTTTGGGAAAGACACAAACATTCAAATCATAGCACCTAGGATTTAGGAAATAGTGATAATGGTACTTGCATGCTAAAAAAATGGTTGTTTAACTATAGGAGTAAGCTAGATAATGAGGTAGGGATAAAACTAAAACTATACTTACTGTAGTAGGGAATAAATAATGTCTGAAATTGATAAATTATAAAATAAAAGCTTATAATTTAGTGATGGCTATCAGATGAAAGAGTTTAAAAATTTAGAAATTGGGTCAGATGTGGTGGCTCACCCCTGTAGTCGTATTACTTTGGGAGGTCGAAATGGGAGGACAGCTCAAGGTCAGGAGTTCAAAACCAGCACCAGCGAGAGTGAAATCCCATTTCTACAAAAAATAGAAAAAGTTATCTGTGTGTGATGATGTGTGCCTGTAGTCCCAGCTACTTGGGAAGCTGAAGCAGAATGATCACTTGAGTCCTGAAGTTAGAGATTGCAGTGAGCTATGATGATGTCACTGCACATCAACTAGGGTGACAGAACCAGATTCTTTCTCACCAAACAAATAATGTTAGAAATTGGTTGCCCTGACATTGGGGAGGAGTGAGATAGTGACTTCACATTATTGGCTCTTAAATATTTTATTTTTTAAAAACCAAACGTTTGTGAATCAATTAAGATAGGTGAGTTTTCCTTCAGTAGGAAATGCCCCAAAATTTCTGTGTCTTAAAACAACAAAATGTAGGTCACACTCAAGCAACATGACTATGTGAGTCATCAGTGCTCCACATAGTCTTCTGGGACCCAGGCTAACAGAGGCTCATCTTTACATTTGCTCATATATTTATTTGCAAGAGGCAGGGAAAGCAGAAGGAACAGGGCAACAACATGCCATCTCTTGATTTTTATGCTGGGAAGTTGCAAAAATCTTGTCTTTTATTTCACTGACTATAGCAAATCTCATGACCCAATTTGATGGCTATGGGGCTGGGAAATGTCATCCACTCCCAGAAAGTTGCGGCAATACTTGAGAACAGGAATACATTACTGGGTGTGGTCGCTCCTGTAATCCTAGTGCTTTGGGAGGTTAAAGGAGAAGGATTCTTTGAGGGCAGGAGTTCAGGACCAGCCTGAGCAACATAGTAATAGCCTGTCTCTACAAAACAAAACTAAACAAAAATTAGCAGGGCAGGGTGGCTTGTGCATGTAGTCCGAGCTTCTCAGGAGGCTGAGGTAAAATGATCACTTCAGCCTCAGACTTTGAGGTTGCAGTGAGTTATGATATAATGCCACAGTGCTCCAACCTGGGTCACAGAGTGAGACTCTGTCTCAAAAAGAAAAAAAAAAATGAATGCAACTTACAGCAGCCTACAATACTTTTTAAATAACCAAGAGTAGAATATAATGAATGGAGAGTATTTTGAAAAGTACTTATCTCAAAGTAATGGTAGTTATTTTCAAATTATTTTGCCATTCTATTTATTTATTTGTATAGACAGAGTCTCACTTTATCACCCTTGGTAGAGTGCCGTGGCATTACACAGCTCACAGCAACCTCCAACTCCTGGGCTTAGGCAATTCTCTTCCCTCAGCCTCCAGAGTAGCTGGGACTATAGGCGCCTGCCACAACACTCGGCTATTTTTTTGTTGCAGTTTGGCCGGGCTGGGATTGAACTCATTACTCTTGGTATATGGGGCCAGCACCCTACCCACTGAGCCATAGGTGCTGCCTTATTTTGCCATTTTAAAAGAATTAATATGTTGCTTAATACTGACTGATCAATCTATTTTTATTATGGAGAAACCCTACATACATAAAATTTACTCTTACAACAATGTGCAAGTGTCCAGAATGATATTGTCAACTAAATGAATGCACAGTTTTGTGAAAAACTAGAACCTTCCCAGCCCCATCCTGCATAACCGAACCTTGCCAGACCCTGGTAACCAGCATTCTGCTTTCTGTTTTTATGAGTTTAACACTCTAGATACTTCAGGTAAGTGGAATCATGAAGTAAACAATCACTGAGTTGGTGTTTGCTTGTTGATGACATTTCAACAATGTAACTATCTTACTCCAGAAAGAAAATCAGGAGCTTTTCACTACTTGGTCTTGAGGAATCAAGTTCTAAGCAATCAACTCAGGAAATTAATGAAAGGATTAAAAGAGCTCTTTAAAATAGGTTCCACCCATCCTCATAAAAATATTCTTGTTAAGTTTGAAATGTACTGGCTATTTAGACTCTAGCATTTGTAAAATTATGTAATACCCAATGCTTAATGAAAGGAAATGCTAGGCAAATTCAGGAAAAATCAGTAGATGATGCCTGAATGGAAATCACCTGTGGGACAATTCCTGAGAGGGCCAAATGGGGTTCTTGGTGTTACTGAATGTTTTTGACTTCTTATTCATACTACCTGGGCTTTCTTTCCTCACATCGTAGCTTTTTTTATTTTTTTGCTGTTTACTGCTTTTATTTACCTGCATGAGTGATTTTGTTGACAGGAGCTTTTTAACTCTATGTTCTGTCTGTATCTCCCCAAAAGGAACACCTGTAAGTAGCTGTGTATTACAACAAAAATAAACCAGCCCTTCTTTGGCTGCTTTCTTTTGGTTGTTCACAGATTAGCTCTGTTGTCATAGAGCTCTTGGCCTGCTTATAGAAAATCAGTTTACTGATTTGCAAAGGTGAAAAATTGCTTCTTCCCTTTAACAAGGGGAGGAACAGTGGAGCAAAAGCATCTTGACATGTTGGTATTCAGATTAAACTGGAATGAGAGCTGCTGATCCACTGGTGCTAATGAAAATCAGTATTCCAAACAATGAAAGGCCCAGATCACCAGGGAATATGAGATGCCTACCAAATGTAATTGGAAGGAAGAAGTCAACATTTATCCTAAAAAGTGACGGGCGGGAGGAGGAGGGACCAGCCTCGAGTTCAGCAAAACCTGGCAAACCTTTTTCTCAAAAAATTGACTTCACAAATTTAGTTTTGACTAGGAATAGAAATAAGCAATTTTAATTGTATTCTAGTTAGCTTTAACCTGCATGTTTAAGTTGGTAAAAAGACAAATAAATATCTCAGAAAATCTTGATGTTTCTTAGTCTTAGTTTTCCTGAATTTACTTAGAAACACATGTCGAGTTTGATTTTGAAACTAAATTTCAGAGTTGTTAATCCACTTGTTCCACTTCACACAGTAAATCAATTACTAGATAAACTAAGAGATTAAATTTTGACTTGCACAATTTGTAAACTATCCAACAGCTCTATTCTCCTCTGAAGAGTCTAGCATTGTTTGTAAGAGAACCTCGTAGGCAAACTGAGTCCTCTAACGTGACTCCACTACAGTGGTCTTCAGTTTCTCCCTCAGCAGGGGGTACATTCTGATTTTTTTCAGGTTGTCTTAAAGCATTGACATCTTAAAACTTTAACTCTGAAATTGGAAATAAAAACCTTTAACACTTTCTTGGCATAATCCTCATTCATAGAAGTGATCTTATGAATGAAGTTTCAAATGTCTTCCAGAACAATTGTTCTTCTTAGTAAATGGCTTTGGGAAGATGTAAATAGCACAATTACAGCTCTTAAAATGACGATTAGTCATTACTCAGAAGCTTCTTTACCTCATAATTACCAGTTGTGTGCTTCTCTTGTGTTTCTGGGGTACTATGGCATGATTCGATTTTTGTTTGGGAAAATATAGATGCTGTTTGTGTTGGCAACAAAAAAATCACCATCTCTTATGGTAATCTAAAAAATGAAAACTTGCATACTTCTTACGAAATCAAACATGTGGAAAGTATGAATTTGGAGTATTGAATTTCTATTATGTGATCAAACACAGATTGATTATGTGTCAGGTTTAACATTTTTATAGTGATTATCTCATATAATTTAAATTGGACCCCACTTCTTGGAGGTAAATAGTAAATTCAACTCCATTTTGAAGAGAAGGAAACTGTTCATAGAAATTCCTATGTCACCCAAAGGCACACAGTAAGTCAGGATATGAGATATGAAAATAATTCTTGGAAGAGATAATGAAAAGTCACAGGAGTTGTGGTGAGGCTAGGAGGAGGCTGGTTACATGAAGGGATGATTGGAGAATCTCTTGATTGATGTACCTGGCAAGGCACCAAAGAATCAAAGGGAAAATTTCTAAACTTTTATGAAGCAGTCTCTACCAATCAAAAGTCATGCTGTACTTTAAGACTTCTGGACATAGCTTTAAATTCTCTTTTAGGTTCAAAGTCACTACATTAAGTTTGGGGCTGATGTATTCAGCCAATCTCTTCAAATCTGCAACTAGACCCTAAGGTCGTGTGAGGCATGGGTACACGTGGGTACGCTGTCTCTCATCTGCACCAAACAAGAGCCAGATGGAGAAAGTTGCCCTAGAAAAGAGCATTTAGCCCTTACCCAGGGAAAGTTTAAGGAATGGGGGCTAGGGAGCAGAAATGTACATAGGTAAATTTGGAGATTACTAAATTAGAGTCCAGTCACCTACAACTTGCACACTGTCATCAGCACAGGCTCTGTTCCAACATTAAAACTCTGTTTGCTGAGGAGGGAAATCAAACAATAATCTAGAGCTTTTCATTTTTGTCTTACTTTAAATCCTAGAGCTCAATAGAACTAGATCCCAATAAGCTACAATTTTGTATTATTTTCCCCAAACTGGAAATCACTATAGATATATTATCTTTTGTTCTTTGCCGGTGTTGTCAGACTCGAGTCTTTACCCTATTGTTAGTCTTCAGGATCCCTACTTCTCCATATTTGGTTACAAAGCTCCAGGCAGGCTGCCTATGCACAGACCAAACAATAGCCAGGGAAGAACAAAAGTTCATTCATGAGGCAGTGTCAGGGCTCTTGCGGAATATAGAAACTAATTTATTTTTTCCTTTTAAATGGGAATGAAACATAAAGGACTGATTACTCTCATTGTTTGTGCTGTCACAAGGACAGATAGTGACACCTGCAGCTCATAATTCTTTCCTTCATTCTTGCTGACAAACATCCACTCAGAACATTCAGAGCAGAAGAGGTAGAAAGATTTTACTAGAACATGAGTGTTTATAGAGAGGGTCAGCAAAACCTCCCTGGATCTTGAAACCAGTTCTATTTACAATATACCCTTTCCAAGCTTCATCTTAATATTTAATATTAATGTTAAATTAATCAACCACAGTAAAATTGGCACATCGATTAATTCAATTAATATTTAACATTGAAAAGATGCCTTTAAATAATATTACTGGCATAATAATAATATTGCCCTTTAATAATATAAAGAGGGAAGGATTTTACATAGGACTTTCTAGGCAGGAGATAACAGGGCCACTTTGATACAGTGTATGAATAGTGTATGAATAGTTAATTCCTGTTGCTGCCATCCAGCCACCCCCCCACCCCTGATCAATGACTCCAAGGTAGCACCGCAGATGGAATGATTGATGGCTGAAGCTCACTCTGGCATTCAGGGGCAGAAGCTCACTCAGGCATTACAGTGAATTTATTTCTTCCAACAAGGCTTATATAGGCACATAACTTAATCAACAAGCACATGACTTAATCTTATGACTTAATCAATAAACATATGACTTAAACCTGATCCCAGGCCTTTTACCGCCTAGTAATTACAGGTCTATGGATAAATTGGACTAACTGATAACCACTTATTAGGTAAAACTAT
>CAUYON010118952.1:0-12254 GCA_963573935.1 Arctocebus calabarensis
TCTACCTCTTTGGAAGTTTGGGAGCGTTCCAAAGCTTTGTCTTCCATGTCAGAAATCCTTTCTTCTGCTTGCTCCATTCTGTTACTGAGGGATTCTACTGTATTTCTCAGATCTTTGAGGGCTGCAACTTCTTGTCTCAATGTGTCAAAATCTTTGGTCACTTTGTCTTTGAATTCGTTCAGTTCTTGAGACATCTTTGGGGTCATCTTTTGGATTACTCCTTGAAATTCTAATTCCATCTTTTCCTCCACTCCACTGATCTTATTTGCTGTCCAGACTCTGAATTCAACTTCTAACATCTCAGCCATTTGCTTATGCAAGGGATCTTGTGCTGTATCTACCTTGTCGTTCCTTGGGGGAGTTGATCTACTCTAATTATTCTTATTGCCAGAGTTTTTCTGTTGATTCTGCCTCATGATAATTTTCCACTGTTGCCTATGACCATCATGAGTTGGGGAGGTGTCTCTCCCAGATCAGACCCTGGCAGAATCATTCTGTTCTTACTGGATCTTTGTAGGGAGTGACCCTGTATCTCTAATGATTTCTCAAACCCTGCACGGTGGAGAGCTTAAGTCCT
The DNA here is from genome assembly GCA_963573935.1 of Arctocebus calabarensis. NCBI lineage: Eukaryota > Metazoa > Chordata > Mammalia > Primates > Lorisidae > Arctocebus > Arctocebus calabarensis. The sequence continues at coordinate 578 of CAUYON010118952.1, forward strand.
CCTCAGCCTGCTTAGAGGACACTTCAAATTGCTAACTTGGGCTAAGCAGAGGCTCTCCCAGGAAAGCACTTGTGGCTGGGATCACTCCTATAATGGCTATCCACTTACCCAGTGTGCCAAAACCGGTCTCACCCTATGCCCCTGAGGGCTAAGGCTGCAAGGCATCTCAGTCTCCAACTTTAGGCTGCTCAGTCACTAGATTACTTGCTCCCGCCCAATGTTTGTTCTGCGACTCTTAGGGTGGAGCTTGCCAGGGCAGTTCTCCCACAATGGCTCCACACAGTCCACAACCAAACACTGGTAGCTCTACCCTGCTTGATGGCCCAGTCTGGTGCCCCAGACAACACTCAAAGACTCCTGCACTCTTGCCCAAGTTCTCCCAAGGCAGTTCAACCAAGTGCCAAGTCCAAAAGAAACCCGAACAGCTCACAGGCAAGGCCTTTCCAGCCTGCAGTCCCACTATTGCCCCACCCACAGCTGCCAACAGGATTAGACTGAATGAACACCTGCAACCACTGGCCCAATGTCCACTGCTTTTGCCTTCCTGAGCACGTCCAGAAGTCTCACACTATCTCCCTGTGTCCCCAAAGGGAAGTTTCTGGGCAGATCCTGCCTGCTAGAAACGCCTGAAGTCCTCTCTCCCCAGTCTCCTCATTTTTTATTTTGTAAAATAAAAGTTTTTAAAACACAAAATATTTGGGTTAATATGTTAATGACTTTATTATTATTATTGATTTTTAAATCTCAGATCTTGTGGGGTTACAATTACATTTCATAGTTTGCATTTGTAAGACTAAAGTGCAATTAGAAGGTGTGTCCTATGCCCAGGTAATGTGCCAGGTACCTGTGCAACATGCCCTTTGGGTGAGAATTTACCCTGTCCCTCCCCCATTACTTGAATTTTCATTGAGTTTTTCTCTCAAGTGAGCATGTAGACATTAATCTGCTAGTACCGATACAGTTTGCTTTTCCATTCTTGTGATATATTACTTAGGAAAATAGTTTCTAATTCTTTCCAAGTTATTGTAAAAGACACATAATCTCCATATTTTTATGGCTGAATAATATTTCATGGTATACATGTGCTATAATATGTATGGTATACATATACCATAATATATATGCCATTTCATCTGTTGAAGGGCACTTTGGCTGTTTCCACATCTTTGCAATTATGAATGTACTGCTATAAATAGTCAAGTGCAAATGTCTTTAGGAAAGAATGCCTTTTCTTCCCATTGAGTATATATCTAGTAATGGGATTTCAAGATCAAATGATAAGTCTATTTTTAGTTCTTTGAGGAATATCCATAGTGCTTTCCATAGAAGTTTCACAAGCTTACAGACCCATCTCAGTATAGCCTGAAGTCTCTGCATCCACACTAGCATCTGTTGCTTTGGGACTTTATGACATAAACTATTCTTTCTAAGATTAGGTGAAATTTCAATGTGATTCTGATTTGCATTTCTCTAATCATTAGAGACAATGAGCATTTTTTCATGTGTTTGTTAGACATTAGTCTATCATCATAGAAAAAATTCTTTTAAGGTTTTTAGTTTCATGTCTTAAATTTAAATCTTTTATATATCATAAGTTAATTTTTATAAGTGAGGAGAGATACAGTGAAAGTTTCAGTCCTTTTAGACATAGCTAACCAGTTCTCCCAGTACCATTCACTACATTTATCAAATAGGGATTTCTTTCTCTAGTATATGCTTTTGTTTAATTTGTCAAAAATCAGATGGTAACATGAGGTTTGTTTCACCTCTAGATTCTCTCTTCTATTTCTCTATTTTTATGCCAATACCGTGCTTTTTTGATTGCTACAGTCAGTATAACCTGAAGTCTCATAAGATGATGCCTCAAAATTTCTTTCTACTTTGTAGAATTGCATTGGATATTCTGTTATTTTTTTTTTCTTATTCCATGCACATTTCAGAAGTATTTTTTTGAGATTTGAAAAGTATGATGTTGGTAATTTCATGATAATGGGAATTGCATTAAATCGTAGATCACTTTGGGTAGTATAGACATTTTAACATGGTTGATTCTACCAAGCCAGGCAGGAGCATGATATATTCTTCCACTGGTTAAAATTATCTGCAATTTCTTTTCTCAGGGCTTTGTAGTTCTCTTTATAAAGATCTTTCAAGTCCCTTGATAAACATATTTCAAACTGTTTCATTTTCTTTGATGCTACAGTGAAGGTTATTGTGTCTTTGATTTGATTCTTGACTTGACTGCTGTTGGTATATATAAAGGCTACTGCTTTGTGTACATTAACTTTATATGCTGAGATGTTGCTTTATTTCTATATCAATTCAAGGAGTCTTTTAGTTGAATATTTGGTGTTTTCTAGGTATATAATCATGTCATCCACAAAGAAAAATAATTTGGCCTCTTTTGTCTCCCTTTAGATTCCCTCGATATCCTTCTCTTATCTGATTGCCTTGGCTAGGACTTTGAGCCCTATGTTGAATAGAAGTGGTGATAGAGAACATCCTTGTCTGAATCTTGTTCTAAGAGGAAATGCTGTCAGTTTTTCTCCATTCAATATGATGTTGGCTTTGCCATAGATCACTCCTATCAGTTTAAAAAATGTCCCATCTATGACAATTTTCTTAAGTGTTATTTATCAAGAAGAGTGGTAAATTTTATCAAATGATTTTTCTGCATCTATTAAGAGGACCATATGGTTATTGTTTTTGCTTCTACTTATATAGTGGATTATATATTTGCTTCTACTTATATAGTGTATTATGTTTATAGATTTCCATGTATTGAAAAAGACTTGCATCCCAGGTTTGAAGTCTGTTTGGTCATGAAGAATTTTTTTGCTGTGCAGCTAAATTCTGTTTTCTATGATTTTACTGAGTATTTTTGCATCTATATTTATTAAAGATATTGATTTGTAGTTATCTTTTTTCACTATGTCCTTTCCTGTTTTCAGTATCAAAGTGATGTTTGCTTCATAGAAAGAGTTGGGGAGGACTCCTTCCTTCAATGTTATGGAATAGATTCTGAAATTTAGGAACCAGCTCTTCTTTAAAAAGGTTTTATAGAATTCTGGTGTGACATTGTCTGGTTTTGAGACTTATTTGGTTGAAATATTTTTTTCTGTTGTTTCAATTTCAGAGCTTGATACTGGTCTTTTCAATAATTCTATTTCTGATACAGATATCTTTGTTATAATGTGATTTTTGGTCTTCTGGATATATACCTGGTAGAGAAATTATAGGATCAAATGGCAATTCTATTTTTAGATCTCTAAGTATTCTCCAAACATTTTTCCAAAAGGAGCATATTACTTTGCATTCCCACCAGCAATGTAGAAGTGTTCCCGTTTCTCCACATCCGTGCCAACATCTCTGGTTTGGGGATTTTGTGATGTGGGCTACTCTTACTGGAGTTAGATGATATCTCAAAGTAGTTTTGATTTGCATTTCTTCTGATGATTAAGGATGATGAGCATTTTTTCATGTGTCTATAGGCTGTGCACCTGTCTTCTTCAGAGTAGTTTCTCTTCAGACCCCTTGACCACCCTCAGATGGGTCACTTGTTCTTTTCTTGCTAATACATTTCAGTTCTCTGTGTATTTTGGTTATTAAACCTTTGTTGGAGACATAACCTGCAAATACTTTCTCCCATTCTGAGGGCTGTCTATTTGCTTTGCTAACTGTGTTCTTGGCTGTGCAAGAGCTTTTTAGTTTGAACAGGTTCCAGAATTCCTAAGTCCTGGAAAAAGGATTAATGACCGACGAATGGATTAACAAATTGTGGTTTATTTACACCAGGGAATATTATGCAGCCTTAAAGAAACATAGAGACTTTACCTCTTTCATGTTTACATGGATGGAGCTGTAAAATATTCATCTTAGCAAAGTATCTCAAGAATGGAAGAAAAAGTATCCAATGTACTCAGCCCTACTATGAAACTAATTTATAGCTTTCATATGAAAGCTATAACCCAATTACAGCACAAAAATATGGGGAAGGGGGCAAGGGAGGGGAGGGGAGAGGGAGGATGGGTGGAGAGAGAGTAATTGGTGGGTCCACACCTAAGGTGCATCTTAGAAGGGTACAGGAGAAACTTATTAAATGTAGAGTATAAATGTCTGAACACAATAATGAAGAAAATGCCATGAAAGCTATGGTAACAAGTTTGATGAAAATATTTCAAATTGTATATAAAACCAACACATTGTACCCCATGATTGCATTAATGTACACAGCTATGATTTAATTTAAAAAAAAAAAAAAAGAATTCTATTTCCCCCTGGTTGAGTGTGGAGAGGTACTGTGATTCTAGGAATTTTTCCATTTTCTCTATTTCTTCAAATTTCTGGGCATGAACATTTGTATAGTATTCTGTGATGATATTTTTTATTTCCATGGTGTCTGTTGTTATTTCTCCTTTTTCATTTCTGATTAAACTTATCAAAGATCTTACTTTTCTGTTTCTGGTTAATCTGGCCAATGGTTGTCAATTTTATTTATCTTTTCAAAGAACCAGTTTTTTGTTTTGTTTTGTTAATCTGAATAGTTCTTTTATTCTCAATTTCATTTATTTCTGATTTGATTTTGGTTGTTTCTTTTTTTCTGCTCAGTATGGGATTGGATTGCTCATCTCCTTCAAGTTCCTTGAGTTGATTCATTAGATTGTTGATTTTTTGATTTCTGAATGTGGACATTGAAGGCAATGAATTTCCCACTCACGACTGCTTTTGAGGTAACCCACAAGTTTTGAGATCTTGTAGCTTCATTGTCATTTTATTCAGGGAATCTTTTGGCTTCCGTCCTTATCTCATGCTTTGCCTACCTATTGCTCAACAATAAATTGCTTACTTTCCATAACTTTGTGTGGGGATGAGTATTTCTATTGGAATTAATATCTACTTTTTTTCATTGTGGTCTGTAAGAACATACAGTAAAATTTCTATTTTTTAAAACTCATTGAGGTTTACTTTGTCTCCTAGAAAATGATCAACCTTGGAAAATGATCCATGAGCCAATAAGAATGGATATTCAATAATATTGTGGTGAAATGTTCTGTAGATCTGTTAAGCCTATTTGCTCTAGAATGGTGTTTAAGTCCATACTTCGTTTGATTTCTACTTGGAGGAACTGTCCAGTTTGTCAGTGAAGTGTTGATGTCCCCAAGTATTATGGTGGTGTTATTTATCATATTATTTAGAACAGTAATTTTGCTTCATAAATCTTTGAGCATTTAAGTTTGGTGCATAAATTTTTTGGATTGACATGTCTTCTTATTCAATGGCTTCCTTGACAAGTATATAGTGTCTATTTTTACCTTTCTTTACTTTTGTTACTTTAAAGTACATTGTACCTGCAATAAGAATTGCAACTCCCATTTTATTTTATTTTATATTTGCATGAAATATTGTTTTTCAAGCCTTCACCCTGAGTCTTGATTTATCTTTGGGGGTTAGATGCATTTCCTGAAGGTAACACATACTTGTATTTTTTTATCTAGTCAGCCAGCCTATGTCTCTTCAGTGTTTAATTTAAACCATTCACATTTATTTAGAGGATTGATAAGTGTGATGGGTTCCTGTTCTTTTTATTGTGCAAGACTCTTGTTTTGTTTTATCACTTAGGACATTGTGGTAGCTAGGCTTTGTCCTTTAAATTCTAGGCAGTTTTATTTTCCTCAGAGTCCATTGTGTTGTTCTGTGTATAATACAAATATGAATACCTTCCTACAGAAACAGTATAGTATTGACAAATTTCCTCAATATTTGCTTGTCAGTAAAATATTTCATTTCTTTCTTCATCAAATATAAAACATAGCTTTTCAAGATACAGGATCCTAGGCTGGTGGTTGTTTTGTTTGAGAAAATTGATGTTCTGTGCCCATCACCTTCTAGCTTGTAAAGTTTCTGCTGAAAAATCACCTATTAAACTGACGAGTTTAGGGTTTACCCTTGTAGGTTAGATGCTGCTAATGCTTGACTACTTGCAGAATTTTCTCTTTCATTTGGCTTTGGTCAGGTTAATTATAATATGTCTAAGAGATGCTTTCTTTGTTTGAATTCAGTAGTCCAAAAGTTCAATATCCATCTAGTAGATGTATATCTGAATCTTTGACAATGCTTTTCAATTATAATATTGTCAACTACAGCTTTCATGTTTTGGGTTCATTCTTTTTCTTTTTCAGGAATAGCTATGATCCATTTCTTTATATGTGTTGTGTAGTCCCATAAAACTTCAAAGACATGGCTCTGCTTTTGCCCTCTCTCTTTTTTTCTCTGCCTCTTTAAATGACTAGGTTAACTCAAGAACCTTGTTGTCAAGCTCAGATTCCTTCTTCTCCATGGTTTAATCTGTTGTTGAAACTCTCTAATTTGTTTTGAAATTCCCTGAATGTCTATTTCAGTTCTTTAAGCTCCATTATTTTCTTTCTTATTATTTCTCGATCTTTGGTATTTTCGCCTTCAATTTTGTTAATTTCTTGGAATGTTTTTTGGACTTCTTTTTGCTGCTTTTCTACTTTCTCTTCAATTCCTGTAATCTTATTTGCTGTGCATAATCTGAACTTCATTTCTGTCATTTCAACAATTTTTTTAAGTTGTAATTTTCTGTAGTAGTTCCATTGGGATCTCTTGGGGGAGTTTCTTCTTGCTACCAGGGTTATTTTAGTAGTTTCTGCTCATGTGTGATTTCTTCTTTTGTTTTTTTTCCCCTTCTTTCTTCTTTTTGCTCTTTCTCTTATTGTCTCCTTGAACTTTAGGCTATTGGGTTAAGGTGACCCTACGGAACAGCAAAGAGAGAGAAAGGAAGAAAAAAAGAACAATAATAAGAAAAAGAAAAATACATAATTGTAGTGAATATAATCCTCTTCATTGCCCGGAAGGAGATAAAGACAGAAAAGTTTTTAGTTATGGTTAATTTGATACTCTTACATATTCAGAGAATTGATAACAATTTTGTAGAGAAAATACTATGTGTTTCTCCAGTATCAGCAGCAACAGTCTCTGGCTGGCTGTGAAGCTCCATGGCTAAAATCAGACTGTCCAATGTCCACCAGACTGCCCTATAGGAGATTAGAACTGTATTTGTGTCTGATTAGGAAAACACTGTGCAACAGCAGTTGAAGTCCAAAGGGTGGTGCCACAGAACTGGAGTGATGCTGGCATTTAAGGGGGGATACACCTAAGTTCCATAATGAGACAAATTTGAGTTTCTGTGCTGGTGCAGGTATCATGCCTCACTGATCTGAATAAGTCCCAGAGACTGAATAGAGATTAGTGGAAAGGGTAGGGCCTTCCTGATATACTTAGGGAACCCACAGGCCAAAACAGAGGTGGTTGCCCAAGCTTGGAAGGCAGAGCTCTAGCCAACTGTTCAGCTGGTCAACTCATGGGTCTCTGGAAACCTGTGCTATGTGGGACCAAAGTGGGTGGCCACAATCTCAGGCCTCAGTGATCAACATGCACCTCTTGTGTCCCCAAAAGTAGGGTGGCAGCTTGTCATCCCCTTGACTCACATTAGCCTAGTAGGAACCCCACACACCAGTTCTCCTGTGCAGACTTACCAGCTCTCTGTGAGTGTAGCATCCTTCAGCAAGTCACCGGCTCCATCCTGAAGAAATTACAGGGCAGCCCTGCTCCCTCTCTAGCACTTGCCAAAAGAGCCAGAGTTTGTACAACTGGCATCATGGGGCCACCATCTATCTTTCTTCCACTCCTCACACTCATTCTGGTAGGACAAACCCACTCAGGATTCAAGTCAATTCCCAGGCCACCCCAACAGGGAGCTGTGGTGGTGGGTGGTGGTTTCCTAGTAGCAATCCTACATGCAGTCTCTACCCCTTGGCCACCAGACTTCTCTTCACCCACTTTGCCCAGTGTCTTCTCTCCCTTCTTATCTTTCCCACTCCTGATATCCTATGCTGTTATTTTGGGCCTTTATAGAGCCATTTCTGAGCAGAATAATTCAAATGGTGCCAGCTAGTCTCATTTCTCCCCAACGTTCCCAAGAGAGGTTGGTGAGGAGGTACCACTATTTTGTCATCTTGGAACTCTCTTCTATTATTATTATTGTTAATATGTGGGGATTATAATTTTTTTTTATTTCTGCTTCAATTTCTGAGATAGTAAATATAGTTAACTTCAACCAGGATACACAATGTTCTTTCCAGTTCTCCATAATTTTGCATAAGGAATCCAAAGATCAAAAAGTTTGAGAAATGGTATTCTAGGTAATAAATGCAAAAATATCAAGATGGAATTTACATTCTGTTGAAGGTGTCAAACAAACCTGAAACATGGTTTTTAATCTTTTTTACTGAACCATAAAGATATCACTTAGAAATTTATGCCTTTCTTGAAAACGAGTATTTATCTGAATTTTGGTATTTCTTTCCATTTCTTATCAATTCATTTTTCTTCTATAAATTCACAGAGAATGTTTTTGCTAATCCCAAGTAAAGTCAAATACCATACTTTTTAATGAAGGAATATATAAATATATATACTCATATACACACACACACACACACACACACATATATATTCCTAATGACCATTTGTAATATTATTTATCCTACTCATTTATCTGTCAAGCTCTCTGCACTTCCATCTTTAAATGTGTACAGATACATGACCTTGAAGTATATATGGTTAGGTAATACTATCAGTGATTATTATGAGTTGTGGAATTTGAAATGATTGTCTCTTTTGCCTCCTTCTTTGTACTTTTTCTGGGTAACTTGAAGTTTTTAAAAAAATGACCATGTAATATCTGTGTTCCAAATAATTTCAACAGACACACTTTAAAGATTGGTAAATTAAGAATCTCCATAAGAGACATCAGTTCTAAAATAGGCCCAACATTCTTGACCTTGGTCTTCCTCTTAGGAAGAAGTTCTTTACTAAACTTGACCTCAATCAAAATTATGATAATTAATCATTGGGCATTTCCGAGTAAGAATCTACCATAGAAGCACATACCCAAACAAATCATAAAATTTATTTTTCCCTAAGGTATCCTAGTGTATCTTCAACTTTCCTATTTTGGCTCTATAATTATATTCATATTCTAACTGAAATGCAAGAAGAAATTTCTATGATATTACTCAATTCTACACCATGTAGACTCCCAACTGAGAAATATGTGGAACTAAAAATTGTATTGACTTTTCCTTAGGCTACACATCAATCAATGCTATAGGTACTCACCTTGCTAATTCTAGATGCATCTATTATCCAGAGAAACGAAGACTTCAAGTGTTCCTGGGGTCATTCTATTTCCATCATGTTTTCTTCCTCAAAGAAATCAATAAGTCAAATATTCATTTATTTAATGAAAGAAAAAGTGAAAATCTGTTCATATTTTAAAGGGACTAAAATATAATTAAGAGGAAAATTTTCCTCACAAAATAGGGATACTGTAAGTGCTAGGACATTTTTATACATTTTTATTGATAAGTACCTTGTTGAGTTTGATTAGTAAACACAACAGGAGAAGAAGAGCTTGGAGCTTAATGGGTAATCTGGGACTGAGTGTGAGAGGAAGAGGAAGAAGTCAGCAAATTGGCTTTCAGGCAAATTTTCCATCAATCTTACCTTCCTAGGTGACTTCTCATAGTCATGTGACTGAGTGTCATTTATATATTGACAATGGAATTATGGTTACACTCTTTCAACTGATGTTCCTGCCTTTGCCCTTTGCTATCTTACACACAGTTCTTCACAGAGCATTTTAATAACAAACTGACAACTTCCCAATTACCTCCTCAAACTCCTTCAGTCACTCTCCATTTCACTCTGAGGAATACTACAGATTTTACAATGGCTCACAAGTTCCTTCATCATCTACACAGGCATCTACTGCTATCTTTCTAACCTAGCCTTCTAATACAACCATCCATGTCTCTCTGTTCCACACCAAATTCTTTGCTGTTTCTGGAAAAGGACAAATATTACTATCTCTGAGCTTTAGATGGCCAGCTCTGGGATCTCCTTGGTCCAGCACCTAGGCTCTGTCTTCCTCCCGATGTACATGCAGCTAAATCAGAACCCCCTATTTCCCAGGCCTGGTCAATTTCATGTAAGTTTCCTAGACCTGGGAATGGAAAGAATTGTATCCATTCATTTGTTGGGATATGTATATATATCTTTGGATATATCTATATCCCCCCTTGACAAAGGACCCAGGAGAAGAGGTTTTACTTTTTTCCCAATTGGGTTTTTCCCTCTACCATGAGCTTTGGTGCTTTTTCTGTATTCTTTTCTATAAAATAAATACTGTCTTACCACTGATCCATGGTCTGTGGAATCATTCATCAAATCTCTGAGACCAAGGACTTACTGAAGAAGAAATTCTGGTATCATATTTTGGGGGCTCATCCAGGATTGAAGAGCTCCTGCAAACAGGATTGATGATCTGGGGTAAGCAATGGGACCACTTGCCTCTACCCTATTTTTCTGTTTAGTCATAATAATGGAAACTAATAATTTTGATGCCCATCAGCCAGTAAAATTGCATAGTACAGCTGCTGACCTCCAGGTCCTGGTGAGAGGCTGCTGGGGAATGAACTTTCTAATTCTCATTGGCCCCAAAAAGGAGCCAAAGGGAATGTTAAAAGGCTTTTGAACCTGTTCTGTATCCCCTCCTTTTCTCTGGTTGAGAGCCAAACAAAGAAGTAGCACCCAGATGTCCTGGGTTCCCCAGCAATGGTTCTGACCCCAGGACACTGTAGGGCCTTCAGAAGAGCATGCTCTCCCAGCTCTTTTATTATCTGCTCTTGTCTTCCATGGTCCCAAACTTCTATTTATCTCTACACATCTCTGCCGCTTTCTCTCTCTCTCTTTATAGTTTGCATGTTTTGTTTGAATGTTGGTAAATGATTATTTTATATGTTAAGTTTATACTGGATCATTCTAGTTTTTTTTTAGATGTTGTAATTGTGCTTCAGACATATAGGTGTTATGTAAGGTCCTTTTTATTGACTTTCACTGTAAAATTAAATTCAATTGTCTTTTTGTGTGTTTGAGAAAATAGCTGAACTATGTTAACAGTTAGAGGCTAAGAAATCAGTTCCAAACAAAGGGCAAAATGGCTTGCCTATGTGGCTTCTCTGAGCAACCAGGAGCCTGTGAAAGGAAGCCCACGGCAACCCCCCAATGGCAAGAATGGCCCTAAACCCTAGGCTACAGTTCAGTCTTTTAAAAATGAAGAAAGGCAAAGAAAATGAGCCTGGGTATTTGATTTTTTTCTGGTCTATTAGTGTAAATGGCAAAGTTTAAAAGAATTCCAGGTCTCTCTAAGACTTAGGCTAGTTGTAACTAATTCTAATGCAAAAGTTTCAAAGTGTCTCTCAATCTTGATTTGTTACTGAATTTAATTATTGTTACCTTGCTAACTTTGGGAGAAGAAAGGGAGGTTGGAAAACATAGCATTTAAGACCTGTTCATGAAATAAAACCTATTTTTCTGTGTTACGGGGAGTTTAGAAAAAGTTGATAAAAATTTTAAAGTTTTTTTTTTTTTTTTTATTGAATCATAGCTGTGTACATTAGTTCAAACATGGGGTACAGTGTGGGGGCTTCACATGCAATCTGAGATATTTTATCAACCTGATTGACATACCATTCATGATATTTTCTCGTTTACTATATGAAAACATTTTTGATCCTTGTTTAGAAGTTTTCTC
>CAUYON010118955.1:0-16041 GCA_963573935.1 Arctocebus calabarensis
CTCCCCACTAGAATTCTCTCCTTCTACCAGGAGCCTTAGTGTTTTCTGTATTCTTTTCTGTGAATAAATTCTGTCTTACCACTAGGGGGTGAGGGGAAATAATGTAATGAAGAATAATAAAATACATGTTAATTGAAAAAATATATATATCAGTCCTAGGTGCTCACCTGTAGATTCTGAATTTGCTGGTGTTTTTGCTTGCACTTCGTGACTCTGGTCTCCCCTTCTGTCTTCCCATGGACACCTTCTGTCTGGGTCTGGGTATCTCACACCTCCCACTACTTCCCCCTAAAAGCAACACCATTCATAGAGTTGAGGGCTCCTTCTAAATCCAGGATAATCTCATTCTCTTGATTTTTAATTACATCTTGCAAAAACTGTATTTGCAAAAAAGTCTTATTCACAGCTACTGGACTTGGGTACTCTTCTTTTTGGAGTCACAGTTGAACCTCCTACAGATGCCATCCCTCAAATCTTGGGTCTGGAGAGAAGCTGAAACAGTCTCTAAAATACTGCACCCTGGGCTCCTCTGGCGACTCCACGCAGAGACTGATGGTGACGTCTCTGGAGGTGGAGCTGACAAACATTTTCTCTGATTCTCTCTGATATCATCCTATGTGCCCAGTTCTGTGGCCAACTAGAAGAAGGAATGGCTTGCCAGCCCCTAGGGTCCCCCCTGCCACTGGTGCCTACAGGAGAGGGACTGTGGTCTGACGGCACAGGTAAGGGCACACCCTGCACTGCAGCAGGCAGGTGCTAGCCAGCCCCACGGCCCCTCAAGCATGCAGGAGATTAAGGGGCTCTGTGGTTCCAGTGTGTGGGCCTCATGGGCAGGATAATTCTTTGGCTGTGGTCAGGAATGGGAGAGTCTTTGTGTTCACCTTATTCTCCTGTTCTTTGGCAAAACACCCTAAATGTACTCTTTGGGGTTTCCACAATCCTCCTGGCCACCCAGTCAGTAGCCTGCTGCATCACTGTGGGAGTGTCCTTCCCCTCACCTCTGCTACCTCATCAGTCCCTGTGCCATGCTGAGCCCCCAACTTGGTATTTCCTAATCCATTATTTATCTTATCCTCCATCCCTATGCCCAGCCAGGCTGCCGTCACTCTCTCATGGACTCCTACCTTAGCCAGCGTACCCAGTTTGTGTTCTTCCATTTAATTTCCCCTCCCAGTCCATCTGCTACTCTGCTGTGGTATGGATGCTTCCACTGACTTTGGGTACTCTCTTGCTTTAAATCTTGCATTGGCCCCTCAGGCCAGATTAATGCCTAAACTCTTTAGCAGGCTATAATAGTTCCTAATGATCTGATCCCTGACAGACTCAGCTGAGTTGAGTGTAGCTGTCAGTGGAGCCAGGATATCTGCTTGGAAGGACCCCTTGACTCTACAGTCTTGAGATGGAGCCGACGCCCCCTCCATCTAGCCCCAGGTTTACCAAGTCCACGTGCCCAGACTGCCAACCATCAGCAGCACTCATGAGCTCTGACATTTTAAGCACAGGTCGTGGACACTGACTGGTCTGTTTGCTCTGAAAGCTTATATTGTCTCCTCCTTCCTTTAAACCTCATCTCCCAGAACCTATGCTCTGTGCTGGATTGGGTTCCCTCCTGGGAAAAGTAAAAATATTTTCCCCTAAGTATGCAATCATTGGTTCTTTAATCTTTATTAAAAAAAAAAAATCTGTATTTATCTTTAAAGCCTTATCTCTTTCCAACTTTCCCCAAAGGTCTCTGTGTTCTAACCATTAGACACCTCTTAAAATTCTCTGCACAGCCAAACTTTCATTCCTCCATGCACACTTGCGTGTGGCTTCCTCTTCTAGGAGCACAGAAAACCCTGTGCACACATGACTGTTCTTCAAGCTGAAGTGTTAGGGTTTCTGACTGCTTGGGCAGGCCTGGGAGCTTTTCTTTTGGCAGTCTACTGAAGGCCGATAACAAAGCACAGTGCACCTACCCACTGGAGATTTCTTTTTTTCCCTTTTCCTTTTTTTCCTTCTATCCCACCCCATCCTCTCTGTTCCACCTCCTCTCTCTCTCTCTCTTTCTTTGACAGGATTTGCTCTTCACTCAGGTTGGAATGCAGTGGCAGCATGATGATAGCTCACTGAATTCTGGGTGCAGATGAAACTGCTGCCTCAGCCTCCTGAGTAGCTAGGACTACAGGTGGACACCAGCATGTTTAAATGTTTTTAAATACTGTTTTGTAGAGATGGAGTCTCACTATGTTACTCAGGTTGGTCGTAATACTTCTGGCCTCAAGCAATTCTCCCATCTCTGCTTCTCAAAATGCTGGGAATATAGATGTCAGCCACTGCACAAAGCTGGAGTGGAGCTTTTAACCCTTGGGTTACCATCCCATAAGTGGGTGGTAAAATCAATTAAAAAAATGCAATAGAACAGAAAATATCAGGGTCTGGCATGTGGACTTCTGCTGCTGTCTGTGTGTGCTAGGCCTGGGTGTGTCTGCGCCTGTGGGTGAGGACACAGGACTGTAAGCCATTTGAGTGCCAGGATCTTGCCTCAGTCATCTTGTGTGCCTGGGGCTCAGCCGGGAGTTGACATAGACTCAATAGCAAATGTTGGATGAATGAAAGAATTGTGAAAATCTGAGAATCCTGTAAAAGGTCTTCAACATATTCTCAAGAGGCCAAGAAAAGTAATGTTGAAATATTAGGGATCTCAAAACCCAGTTGCTGACCCTACGCACATGTACAAACACTCAAAGCCAGAGGTTTGGGTGAGTCTTGCCCATGTCTTCTGCATGTCCAGACTCAGATTCTGCTGTATAGACTCAGATTGATGCCACGCGCAATCTCACTTAGTCTCACAAAAATGCTGCAGTCCTCATAGTTCTGGTTTAGTTGTTGAAACTGAAGCACAGAGAGGGTTAAATGTTGATTCAGGCTGGACCACAAACTGTTTGCAAGGGCTGCGCTTGGATTGGCATCTTCTAGCTGTTAGGTGAGTGTTTGTTCTTCTGTCCAGGGAGATGAACAAGTCAAGAATGGAGCTTCTGGGGGCTGTGGGGGGGAAGCTGGGGGTGGGTCAGGGCAACACAGCCACATGTTCTGTGAGAGCTCAGCTGGGAGGGCCCTGCAGAGAAGGCAGAGAAGAGAGCCTTACAGCACATTTGTGACAGAGACTTGTAAGGCTTGTGAAGAAGTGATCTGAGTAGGCAAATCAAAGGTCCATTAACCCAAAGCAGAAGGCACAGCTCTGTAAGTGTGATGGGAACTATTTTTCATACAGTTGTACTGTCACAGACGGGAGCCACCAGCAGCTGCTGTGTGCTGTGTGCACATTAACCACAAAATTGTGGAGATTGATTTGGGAGGTAGTCTTTGAACCCTCCCCTGGCTGTTTTCATGTGCCTGCTCTCTCTACCCTCACCCCTACCCCACCGTGTGCTCATTCCTAGCCCAGCCCACCTCTCCTGTCCATCTGGTGCCTCAAAGCAGATGTGAATGGAGCTATATGCTCCTGGTTCTAACGAATGCTGCAGTGCTTCTAGATCAGCTCCAGGTGGATGGTGATTAGCGTTTATTCTTATTATCACTATGTCAGATAATGGGATGGTTATTGATTTGCCCAGTGCAAACCTCTGTTTATTAGGAGGCTTGCACATAGTGCAAGGAACACAGTGAAAGACAAACAAAAAAATACATCTATTTCTTTTTCTAAAAAGGGCAAATATGAGACTGTGTCTTTGGCTCTGTCCTACTGAACATTTTCCTCAGGAACTTGGATCAAGAAGTGAAAGACCTACTGATCAAACCTGCCAGTGACATGAAGCTTGGCAGAATGGCTAATAGGCTGGATAAGGACAGCAGAATTAAAAAATGTTTCAATAAGTGCAAGAAGCCAAAAACAACAGAAAAAAAAATTCAGTAAGAAATTTAAGGTCCTGGACTGGGGTAAGCCAAACTGTTTCTCAAGTGTCCATAATGGAATGAAGAGACTTGTCTTTGTGGCGGTTCTCACCACAGCCCCCCAGGGCTTCTCTGGATGACTGCCCCAATGTGAGTGGACCAAAAAGGCTCAGTGTCTAGCACATCTAAGGTAAAAATAAAGGCATATTTAACTTTAGGGTTGTTTGCAAATTTTCTTATTAAATTCCTCTTAAAAAATTATCAGGGAAACAAGTGTTAACCACAGCTAATGAAACATTATGGGTATATGTAAAAAAATAAAATTCTTTCTCCCAACATCCCCCAAACCAAGCAGCCCATATCCACAGCTTGGCGTGCACCCTTCCATGCTATCATTCATGCTGATGCAAACACAGAACAGCAAATACACAAGCATGCAAGGTCTTTGTTAGAATTTTTTTTTTTTTGTTATGTTTTTGGAGTTGATCCTACAAAACCCATTACTCTCCAACTCTGTTTCTTCACTTATGGATTTGTTGTTGATTGCCTGTCTGGGTTAATGTATAGAGACCCAAAGCATTTTTAAAATGCTTGATATATCCCAAAGCTACAGATGCTGCTGTGGATGTGGAGAGAAGAGAATGATTTACACTGTTTATGAGACTGCAAACTAACACAGCCTCTATGAAAAGAAGTGCAGAGAATCCTCAAAGAGCTAAAAGTAGACCTTCAATTTGATCTCATAATCCCATTACCAGGCATCTACCCAGAAGAAAAAACAAAAAAAAAACAAGGACATTTGCACTGGAATGTTTACCTCAGCTCAATTCACAATTGCCAAGACATGGAAGCAATGTAAGTGCTAATCAACCCATGAATGGATTAATAAACTACAATATATGTATGTACACCATGGAATGATATTCTGCCATAAAAAAGATGGAGACTTCACATTTTTGTATTTTTCTGGTTGGAGTTGAAGCACATTCTCCTTACCAAGTACCACATGAATGGAAAGGTGAGAATCCAACGTCCTCAATACTAACATGAAACCAATATATAAACAACTACATGTCCACAAGAATGAAAAAACACAAGTATATTTACGGACGATTGGTGTGCTCTCACCTAAGGTGCACTATGTAGGTGTAACACATCACCTGGGTAGGGCTCAAGTCCAACTTGGATTTTACCTAACAAAAGCAAACAAGGTAGCTTAATCATTTGTACCCTCGTCTTAATCTGAAATAAAAGAGTAAAATGCTCATGGCTCAAAAATAAAATGCATGATATTCCATAACATAGATGTGCTCCCATTTACTCACCCCACATCCACCGCACATTTAAGAGGGATGCTGGCAAACAGGGAAGGGGGCGATCTTTTCAGAGCCGGGAGTGGAAGATGAAGCAGGACCCAGGATGGAGAAAACCCGACTGAGGGGAGGGGCGGGGGACGTGCTCTTTGGCCACGGCGGAGTTCTGCTCAGAGTGGGGCTGAGCACAGCAGCCATCCCGCCTGAGTGTTGGGCTCCTGGCAGGACCAGGGCTGGCCCTCTTCCCTGGGGTTGGAAGGAAGGGCGAGCTCAACAACGGCCTTGGGGTACCAAGCTCCGCACTGCCATCCCCAGAGAGCCGCAGGCTTGGGCTCGGGCTCCGGCTCAGAATGACCTCTACAGTAAGCACATTATAAAGACATTAGGCGATATAATAAAAATAATGACATTAAAAAGAAAAATTGTTGTAGAAATCAAACAAACCCAGACCTGCAGCCGGGGTGCTGTCAGCATGCCTAAGAGAAATTTGATTTCGACGAATTTCATTGTCAGTGGAACCCGGGCATGAATCACCCTCCCCGGCCCTTTCTCATCATTTTAATACCACAGATTTAGGGGACATGGCATTAGAGAGATAAAGGGTTTCACAAACACCATCAGCCAGGAGCCCCCTGGCCCCTGCGCAGCGCTGGCTCAGCCGGCCGCAGTCCTCCGGGTTATAGGCCCATAAATCCTGCAGCCGGCAGTCCTGGACCGGGCGGTGCCTCTGCGCCCCGACACCCTCCCCGCCGCCACTGACAGCGCCTTCTCTCTCAGAAGCAACTCTGAGTCTGGCAAGAGCAGGGGCCAGGCAGTCCCGGTGCTGGGGCCGTGGGCTGTCACCGGCCCCGGGTTCTCTCCCGAAGCAGTGGCTCAGGGATGCACCAGGGCCTGGAGGCCACCCTGGCAGGGGTGGGGGAGGGCGTTACCTTGAGGTGATTGGGGAACCCTGACGGCCCTGGAACCATGCTTTCATTTTAATTCTCCAATGAACACGTATTTGATCCATTACTGAGTGCCAGGCACAGTGTCCAGCACGGCGATGCTCTGTGTCCAGCTTCCCTGGCCTCGGGAAGGCACAACTTTACCCCGCGTTCCACCTCAGTCCCTCAGCCAGCCAACAAAAAAGCCAAGGGTTGAACTTTCAGTCCGCCCGACTGAAGCCTTTGTACCCTTTCTACTGAGAGCTGATGATGCCACGTGGCCAGAGGGTCTGCAGGAAGAGGGGTGCTTTCCTTAAGCACAGACTTTCTCTCTTCTATTATGTTCCCATTGCTGATACTCACCCATTTTCCTAGAGTTCATCATAGCCCTCAAGATTGTTTAGGGGATGGGGGACCTCTTTGGTGCCAGGGCACAGGCTGTTCACACCCACATAGTTAGGAATAGGACCTGGAAGTTAGAAAAATTCCACCGGCACTGAGTCTCCGGGTGGCGTTTTTCAGGTGGTAGGCCTACTGTTTGTTTTTTCTTCAAAAAGAAGTGATGAAGAAATTCAGTGGTGGGAATTATAGTCGTTATAATGGATGGTTGTGTTCCATTCATGGTTCTGCCTATGACTTTGGCCAAGTTACTTACTCTTGTATAAAATGAGGATAATAACAAAATTAAATGAGATTTTGTATTTTGAGAGTTGTCAGCTCGGTGTCTGGCATACAGTAGGTATCTCATCAATACATCTATTTTGGATGTTATGCTGTCCTGGGATGAAGAGGTGACACTGCAGAGAGCTGTCACCAAAGCAGCACTGGAGTTGTTTTTCCTACAGTGGGAATGTGTTTTAGTCAATCCATCTTTGCTCATAAATCTGACTTCTGGAGGAATTGGTTGGAAACTGCATGGCCTGGGTGTAGAGACATTTCAGGTAAGAAATAATCTAGGCTCTGAGGTCAAGGAGACCTGATTCCAAGTGCTGGTTTCACCAGTCACCACTAGGTCCTTTGTGCTGAGTCTCATGTGAAGAATTACAAGAGTTACCTTGCCTAGTAATTGTCTGCGATGAGGTCACAAAAAAAGCACCCAGAAGAGTGTTTGGCCCCCTGGGTAATGCCTGGCTGTCACGTCCCCTCAGCCCTAGGCTACTCACCAGGCCTTCCAGACCAGGTCACAGGGGAGTGTCTTCAGACCTGTTTCTTGTTCTTGACAAGGAAGACTCAATTTCCTTAGGCACTTAGATGAACCCCCTGTCCTACCCCACAGACAAAAGTGAACTCAAAGGTAGAAAAGCCTGCTTATTAGGAAGGAATTCAGTCAGAACCAGATAGAGGAAATCCTTTCATTAAGTATTTAGACGCCTTTCGAGATCTGAGTTTACGTAGAAATAACAAGGCCAGTTACCATTCACTTCAGCTTTACAAATATGCACCCAGTTGGCTCCTTTTCCTGACTGATCTTTCTGAACTTTGAGGGTAGGGGAAGTTTCAGGCCATGTGGTGGGACCCTCAAGCTGGCTCCATTTGCCATTAACAGGGATGTGTGCACTCTGGAGAGCCAAACGTCCAGCCCAGGGTCTCAGAGTTGTCATCTGAAAATGGAAAATTTGCCTAAATGTTCTTGACAGCACCTCTGATCACCGGGACTCTGTGGTTTGTTTCTTTTTCCCATTTGCTAAAGACTCCCCTAAGATATTGCTAAGCTTGAAAGCTTTTCTGATACCACCCCAGAGATTTTACACTCCCTTCTGGGAGCCCCCACTCTGTTGAGGTGCACTTCTTTCAAACCTCTGCAAAGCTTTCTGAACCTGTCGGTTTACCTAAATTCAAGCTATTCTCCTCACAGCTTGAATTTAGGAATTTTGTTTATATTTAGTCCTGAGCTCCCAGCATCCAGCTCATTGACTAGCACTTACCAGATGTTTACTTGGGTTGCAAGAATGGATGTTAAAGAAACAATAAACAAGGTACTTTAGTCAATTTTAGTTTATTTATGATCATCCCTAACATGGGGATGATAAGCACCAAATGAGAGAACCCATCCTTAGTGTTGTCTCACAGAGCCTGACACATGGTTGCCATTCAGTATGTTAGCCACCATCGTGTAATACTGTCAACATCCCAATTCCAATATTTGTGTCTCTGTTTTAAAAACAGAGAACCCAAGGTAGGGAAGAAACTGTCTTACCCTGAGGGTAACCCGGAGGGCCAAGCATAATGCCAAGAAAAAGATTGAAATCTTCATTTCCCCTTTGGATTTTTAAGTACAACACTAATGAGATCTCTGCCTGAGGGCCTGTAGTTTGAGACTTTACTCAGACCTGTGTTTAATAAGCAGGTGGAACTTGGCAGGGGTTCAGGCACTGAGGAGGGTGGGGGGAGCTTCCCGGGGGCTCCTCAAGCCTCTGAGGAGGAAATGGAAAGCACTCTTCAATCACTCTTTGACATGGCTTCCCCTACAAATCTTTGAGCCAGAGGCTCAGGAAAAGGGAATGTGAGAAGATGTTCAGGAGGGAAATTATTTTACATAAAAGTAATATTTGGTAGATGTCACAGTGTGTAAGAAATAAATACTTCTTAAAACAGAAGGTGAAGGCCAATGTCTCTGTAAACTTAGAAATGTTCTTTACAGTGCTCTAGTAGAAGGATGTATGACAGGAGACATGAAAAGGTTCTGAGTAGAGACTTTCATGTAAATGTTAGCACGGAAACGTGTCAGGTGAGGTCACAGTCCACACTCTGTCCCTAGGAACTGGCTCATCAGAGCAGATCTTGCTGCTGGGTCCATACCACACCTCTGTCTCTATAGATGTCCACCTTAGATCTTGGCGATTGCATCTAATTTTTAATATGCCTATAATGATTTTTATGTTTTGTTAATTTCATATAAATTTCCTGAATGGATAGTTCAAGTAAAAAAATCCTGACTTTTTTAGCTAGACAGAATTTAGGAATAATTAATTGCATATTAAGCAATTTTTTTGGTGAATGTATATTTTTCTCTCTTCCCTTCCTGTTTTCCTCCCTCCTTCCTCTATTTTATTCCAGGGAGATGAGCATAGTTTTACCAAATACCCAAATGACTCTCCTCACTTTTCCTGACTCATTCACCCCACACATGTACTTATCGCTAAGGGAGGAAGAGTTGCTCTTGCCTTCTCTCTTTCAAGCCTCCTATTTGGGGCTTACATGGCTAAGAATGGCTTGAGGACTGAACACTCCTAAACACAGACCTGGTATGGGGACAGACCTCATCTGTCTGTAGTGCTGGTTCCTTATCTACCTCACATGCAGTGAGAAGAGACCGAGTTGCACTGCTGCATAGATACTTGGGTCACTTGAGCACAGCCACTACTTCAGCCAAAAGTTGGTGCTTCGAATGCAGTGGCCCAGCAGACCAGCAGGTGGCACATGGGAACCAGAATGCACACACAGGGTGGCCCAGGACAAAGGAGGAGGGAGAGAAGCTGTAGTGCAAGGTCAGCGTGGGTGGAGTACTGCCCATGAGTCCGGCAGAGACCTGTATGGACTGCAAGGCTTCTGTCACTACAAGGCAAGGAGGCTGGAGGGAGGCCAGCCCAGGGCTGCCCTGAAGGATGCTCACAGTCGTTCTTTTAAACTTGCTCCATCCTTTCCATGTACATAGTAGGCATGATAATCCCATTCTTATGGCTGAAAGAATCTGTGTTAGGTATTGGAGAAAATGAAGATAAAGGAATGAATTAATTACTGATTTTCAAATAAACAAGGCCTGTCAACTAGAGAGGAACTGCTAGAAAAAAAGAGAACTAAAGCAAGAGACAGATACTAGGAGGAGGAACCATTTTGACGCCAAAAGTTGTGGGATACCCCTGGGGTAGATGAAGAGGCCTGTGAAACCTCCTTGGTGTAGAGGGTGAGGTACTGAGCACAGCTTCAAAATGCACCTGCTGGCCAGTTGGCTGGGTGTTGATAGGTCACCCCTGAGAGTCAAATGCTCAGCAGTGGGGCCGGCCCATTTCCAGGTTGACAAAGATGGTTAACTTCTAAAATCTTTAGAATGTGTAAGATTCTTCCAGTCTCACCACAGGCTAAAACTACAACTTCCACAAATCATTTAGGAGAGATGCATTTAGCTACGGATTATGTTCTTAAATGGAAATGGACAACCCCCACCTTCCGTCTCTGCTGGTTTAAACCCAAAGTGGTACAAAATATCACAGACTTTTATTATGATGCATATTGTGGGTTTTCCATAGGGTCCACAGGTTGTGTCTTGCTTTCTAGTAAATATTAAACTTTTGTGGAGAGTTCTACTAAAAATCCAAGGCAGAGCAAATGGTGTCTAAATCCCAAGACTTGCCCCTTTTCTAAAGGAATCATATCTGCAGAGATTAGTGGCTAAATGGGGAATACCCATTCTATTTATTAAGATCTGATCAATCTGCACATTACAACACTACCACTCTACCTACTCCCCGCCCAGAGTCTTTGGTTAAATTCCACTGCAGCATGTGATTGGCACTGATGGCCGGAGAAGCCAGAGAGCTTTTCCTGCAGGGAAGGTCCTGCAGTGGACAAGGAAACCACGTCTGCCCCTGAAGCCAGGCCTGGTCCCATAGAAAACGTTGGAGGAGCAGGCAGCAGATGAGGAAACCAGGCCTGCCCCTGCAGCTGAGTCCTCCTCAGTCAGCTGCTGTGCTCACAGCAGCCCCTTAGTCTCAGGTGAGTGGCCTTACTCTGGGAAGGTTGGACTCTGGACAGCAGATTAGCAATCCTTCCTCCTGTATAAGTGAGCAAGCAACAGGGTGTGAAAATAAGTGTCACACACCTAAGGCAAGGCAGAAACAAGGGGATAAAAGGAATGTCCTCCCAGCCAAATGCCCTCCTTGATATTTCTGTTATCAATAACACAACCCAGAGCCTCTGACTGATTCAAACATTAACAAATAATAGCAACCTTAACTGAAAATGGACTCTGGATGGAGATTTTATAATATTTAGTCCTGCTTTTCTTTGTTGAGCTTTAAAATTCCTCCATTGGATCCAATTTCAGATAAGGACTGAGTCACTTGCTCTCTTCCTGTCCCTGTAGAGGACACTTCCTCCCCAAGCGCGGCTCTGAAAAGGACACATGTGAAAGGGGACATAGGAGCTCCGAGGAGAGGAGGAGGGGAGAACCTGAGCTGCAGCCTCTCTCTCAGGAGTATCCGGACTGCACATGATTGCAAAGTAAGTTTTTAGAAAGGCAAACTGAGGTTTATGTCACTCAGATCACAGTCAGCCAAGTCATCAAACGTCTGTCTCTCCCGTGATGATGGCACCCAGGGGCAGTTAACCTAACAACAGATTGACAAGAAGAGAAAAATGGAAAGGGAAGCTGTCTTCATGTAAGCGGAAGCTTCCTCTCACTGGCTTGTGCTGCCCCCTTTCAGGTCTCAAGACCAGAGGCAGCTGCAGCAGGCGCTGGGCCAGCAGCTCGGCGTCAGCAGCATTAGCGCCCTTGACACCCTGATATGACACACAACCAGTCAGTTCTCTCCTTGGGGTGATGGTGAAAGAAAAACAGTTTTAGTCCGTGCATAAACAAGGCCACCTGGGAGCAAATCAAAGATGAGGGGTCACTGTGACTGATCTACCCTCCCTGATGCTCTGCGCAGGTGTCTAGGACACCTAGGCTTTAGCAGTAGTACCTGGGCACTGGGGCTGGAGGATCTGGAGGGCTGGTTTCCTCTGAAGGCAGTTACACACATGTCAACCCTCCTCCTGCCCCCGTCTCCAGTGTGTGGCAATATCCATGTCAGAGACAGTCTCTCCCCCATCCGCCTGCCTGGTCACATACACTGGACTCCACCCTGACTGACAGTCCTGCCTCACCAGGCATTGTGGAATCATGATCTTCATAATCAACTCACTTTCCCATCGGGCTTTGGATTTTTCTTCTAATTGATTTCCTTAGAGCAGGGTTTCTGTGGATTTGTTAAAAATGAAGAAATGCACTTTCCTGAGCTACTCAGTCAGAATATCTGGCAGTTGGGCCTGAGATTTATCACTTCATCAAGTTCTCGGGGTGACATGGGAGTGCTAGAAGGGGAGAGATCTGGTTTTGGGGAACAGTTATTGTTCCCTCAGAGCTCCACGCTGCAACCTGCACCCGGAGTCTCTGCGGAATCTGCAGCAGAAGAGTTTCTCCCCGCCCCTGAGCCACACTAAACCTTCCCCAGCTTAGGGAAGGGTTCAGGTTTCCGTTCCCATGACTTTGATTCTCCTTCCCCTCCACAGCGTTAGCTCTCAGGATCGTATCTCCATCATCCCAAGTGCACTCCTGGTAACTGCAGCTGACATTTATCAAGCACTTGCTGTATGCCAGGCACGCATTAAAGGCTTCCTGTATAGGGCTTTACTATTCTCATAACCACCCCATGGGACAGGTGCCATGGACACACCAGGTTTCCAGTGAAGGAATGGGCTTAGAAAGGGTAAAGCTTTCCCACCATAACACAGTCAGCAAGTTGTGGAGCTGAGGTCTGAGCCCAGAGTGCCGTGTACCAGATTCCTTGTTTTGTTCCACTCCCTCTCCCAGGGGATCTGGAACTTAAATACTGAGCAAATGGAATCATGATATTCTACCATTTTAAAAGTGGCTTTTTGGTTTTTTATTACTACATTCTACATTTATTATTACATTCCTTTTATTATTTCTCCCCTCACCACTCATCAATGAATATTTTGATAGATCACTAGTCCAAAAACTGATATGAAATCTATGATTTACAATGCTTCTTAAAATGTTGAAAATAACTCATCCTCTACTATTTCCTTTCAGCTCCCAGGAGTTTGGAAACTTGATTATCACTCTCATTTTATAAATAAGGAAGCAGAAATCCAGGGAAGACAGCGTTTTGCAGGTTGTGGATTAAGGCACAGATCTCAGGCTCCTTCCTTCTTCTTCAAGGCCTTGGTAGCCAACATCATATTAAATTAATAAATTGATGATTCATGTTATCACTGAGTACCTACCATATGCCTGGTAGGCAAGATGATGGAGCGTACAGAAAAATTGCCATTCTAGCTTTTGTATTCAATGAACTTACAGTTTATTTGGGGAGACATGGCTTAGACATGAAAGGCATTACATAAAATCACCAGATAGCCTATTTCTAAAGCAGTGCTGCTCATCCTTGGCTGTGCATCTAAATCACTCATGGCATTTTCAAAGATCCAGGAGCTTCCAGAATAAGGCTTTTCAGAGGTAAAGATCCAAGCATGTGTATTTAAAAACAGTAAATGGCCATGCTGGAGAATCATAGCTGCAGAGTAATACACAGTAGGGACCTCACATGTTCCTGGAGTAGATTAGGACAGGCTAGAGAGGTCAGGGCCTCTGAGGGATAAAGAGGCCTTGGATTGCATTCGAGATTTGACTAAGTGGAACGGGTGGAGGGAAGCCACAAGAGGAAGTTTAAGAAGTCTTGGACTTAAGAGAGAGAAGTGCTGGTGGGGCTGGTGGGCAGAGAGCTCTGCCAGGGAGGTTTCTGCAGATGGGTGGAAGGGAGGTTGAGGTCAGAACAAACATCTCTGAAGTCAGCCAAAGGAGACTGGCTATGAAAATAAGAACTGCTTGCAGGCTCTGAAATAAGCATATCACATAGTGATGTGCAGCAGTGACCAACTGGGGAAGTGTCCTCGGTCATGTGTTCAAGATGAGCTTGCAGAAGCCGTCTTTCTCTCTAGGAAAAGAGAACACTGGGTGGGAGGACTGGAGCTGGGAGGATGGAATGAGGAGGAAATGGGAAGCAGGAGCACCCCCGCCCTGGGTGCCTGGACCCCAAAGCTACACAGGAGGAGAGAAACTATGAGGTAGGCATGAGGGAAAGCAAAGCGGTGCTTCTTGGGACTGCACAGGACAGGTGTTTGCATGGTGGAGACCATCCCGAGCGAGACAGCACAGGCCTTCCTGCAGGCAAGGCTGGGCCTCCTTGCCACTCCTAATTCTGCCTCTCTGGCCCCCACATGAGTATGGCTGGCAGATTTTCTGGGGAGCAGGCGTATCCCCTGAGGCCCCAGCACCATCTGGCATCTGGGAAGCTGGTGGCAAGGGGGACACCAGAGCAATGCCTCAGGTATCATCCCATATGTTCAATCAGCTGGAGAAATTTACTGGGGCCAAGATTTATTGCTTTGCATCCCTGACTGTATCCGTCAGCTGGTGGTTGAGCAAAACTATTGAGGAGAATTGGTGTTTGGAGAAGTTTTAGAGGTGATGTATAGCGAGGGTGGTGACCCAAACCTGAGTGCTGCAGAGAGCAGTGAGAATGCAGGAGTCGGGTCAGGACTCCAGCCTCTGTCTTCCCACATGAAAGGGTCACAGAATAGGTTAGCTATGTTATACACAGGCCTAATGTAAGGTTATGTGTGTCTACTAGTGCTTTGCACACATGTATTTGTTCCACACTTTTGAACTCCACTGGTTGCAGCTCCCTGGGATGTGACAGATACCCCACGAGTCAGGGCCTGTCTTGCTGGGAGATCTCTAAAGAAGGGTGAGATGATGGGGTGCTGGTTGTGTTTCTTAAGGCCACTCCAGGATGACCATGGCACTGTGCTATGTGCATTGGGGAAGTCATGCTCTGGAGCAAGAGAGAAGAATGCGTTGGGTCCTCAGAAGAGGATTTACCATACAGCTAAGAAAGCTCAAATTTTAAGGCCTCTCACTTGGACAGGTCCTCTCTAAAGCCTTGTACTTAATTTTCTTTTGTTTTTGTATTGTTTTTCATAAAAGGTCTCTCAAACTATACAAGCCTCGTGGCCCCTTAAATCCTGAATATGCCCCTATCACCCACATAACAACTTTGTTTGTTTGTTCTCAGACCTCAAGGCAGATTTTTATTAACCCACTACTTTCTGGCATCCTCTTTTGTTGTTACTGAGAAATCAGCTTAACCAGGGCTTCCACTTCACACAACTTCACAGGGGGCTCCGTTTGCACTTCAGGCCAGGTAATCAGGAGTCCCAGGGTTTGTGCAAGGCTTATGTGTCACTCTTTTGTTGCCTGCATTTTAGATTTTCTTGTCTTTGATGGTCTTCAGTTCATGATGAGTCTCTAGATATAAAATTCTTTTTATTAAATATTTATTCCACATGGGAGTTACTGGACTTTGGCAATTAGTAAATCATTATCTTTCATCAGTTCTGGAAAATTCTCAATCATATCTTCAAATTTTTCACCTTTTTTTAAAATTTCAAATTGATATGAGGATACAAATTTTTAGATGACATTGTTCTTACTTGCAGGGTAAAGTTCCAGTTGTAAAAGAGCCCCTCAGGCATTGTGCCCATTAGGTGAGATCCTGCCAAGTGCCCTCCCCCTTCTGCTGATCATCCTCTCCCCTCCTCCCCTTGCTCCCATACTAGACTATATTCATGTTTTATTGTTCGTATGAGTGTGTAATTGTTCATATTGAACCAATATATTGGTTCATATTAGTATTGAGTTCACTGGATGTTTATTTTTCCATTCTGTTGCATCTGTTTTATTATCTCTCACTCTCTCCTACTATTTTCCTTGTTAGTGTCTGTTGCATATATTTCTCTTTTCTGTGCTTCATTTTACACCAGAGTTAGGTAAACTGCCTAGTAAAGCCAAGTTCTGCTGGAATGCAGCCATGCTCCTTTGTCTATGTCAGAGGCCACATTTACACTCTAGTGACAGAATTGAGCAGTCACAACAGAGACCATGTAGCCTACCAGTCTAAGCTATTGACCATCTAACCCTTACATATCTTCCAGTTCTCAAATTCTCTCTTCTGTCTTTATTTTGCTATTAAAATTGCCTGCTGAATTTTTCATTTTGGTTATTGCATTTTTTTTTTTTTTTTTTATATACAGAGTCTAAATTTATCGCCCTGGGTATATTGATTTGGCATCACACTGCAAACAGCAAC
>CAUYON010118958.1:0-10414 GCA_963573935.1 Arctocebus calabarensis
GTCTCTTGCCTCCGCCTCCCAAGTAACTGGGACTACAGGTGCCCGCCACAATGCCCGGCCATTTTTTGGTTGCAGCCGTCATTGTTGTTTGGCGGGCCCGGGCTGGATTCGAACCTGCCAGCTCAGGTGTACGTGGCTGGCGCCTTAGCCCACTGAGCCACAGGCGCCGAGCCCTTTCCGCTTGTTTTTATGCTCATATAAAAATAAGGCAAGTCCTCCCCGCCCCTTCCACAACCCTTCATCTGCTGCCCTGTCTCCCTTCACACTGCAGTGAAGTTTTCAGGAGCACTGTCTGAGCCTGCTCCTTTTATTTCCTCACTTTCCACTCACTCCTCAACATACTCCAATCAGGCTCCCAGTTATGGCACCTTAATTCTTACCTTGGACATAATGACTTCCATGGCACTAAATAGAACGGATTTTTTCTCAGGAGTGAGAGAGTCCATGGTTTTTATCAAATTATTAAAAGGGTTCATAACCAAAATAAGATTCAGAAAAAGGCAATACATAGGGGATAATGGTGTTTGCCAGTACATGCATGACTGAAATCAGGTTTGGCTTCTTTAGATCAGAACATTAGCTCCGTGAGTATTCAGGTTATTTCTTTACTATATAAGATAAAATTTCAGAAAGTGGAAAGAGGTCAGTGGGGAGTATGTTGCCATAATCCGTATATGAATTTGGGGGAAATTATGAGAAATAAGGAAAAGAAAATGGAGAAGAAATCTGATGATTGTCTTTCTGTGCTCCTCTCCCTCCCCTGAAGAGCTCTGGGCTACCCATCAGGTGAAGGAGACAGAAGATGCTTGGGTTAGAAGGCAAGAAGAGTCCAGAACCTCTGTGACATCTGCAGTGGGGGAGGGGAGAAGAGGGAGCAGAGGGCAGGGAGGACAGAAAGTTGCAACGGCTGAGAAGGAGGGGTGTCTGTATAAATGTCACAGCAATTGTAAATTGGAACTGGCTGAAACTTAAATAAGTTAAGTATAATATTAAGGTGGGTCAATCTCCACCTAGCAGACAGGGTAGCTTTCCATTGTACCTTGCCACCACGAGAAGTCTGCCATAAAATAAAATTCCTTTCTATAAAACAGAACCAGTCAAGCAAATCATCCAATAGGTAAGCAAATTTTCATCTTTTCTTTTTTTTTTCATTTTTTCTTACCATTTTCTGTCTTCTCTTGAGGCACTGCCTTAGCCCCCAAATCCTATCATTACTCAACTTCTAATTAAATAGAAATAGAAATTAAGGTGCGAATACATGCAAACGTTCTCTCTCTCTCTCATTCTACATCTCTTTCCAAAATGTTAATGATGGCAATAGCAGGAATTTTGCTGATCAATGATGTTCTCATTTATTGGCCTAGAAAAAAACCTAGCCATGAAGCAGCAGTTAAAAGGCCAGCTCGAGGGCCAAATTGTTAAATAGGAAAAATATGTTATTGATGAGCTCAGCCTCTTTTGTGCTTCTCTTGCCCACTACTCCCACTCCAACTGATAAATTTTTTTTCAGTTCCCTTCTCTACTTACTTTAAAGTATCCTGGTTTCTCTATTTGGTCAAGAAGAAAGATGATCTTATAAGTTCATATACATTGACGGTATTGTTTCTGCCAATAGTAGCTATATCTTAAGAAGGCTGATTATGAAGAAAGAACTTGATTTAACAGTATTAAATAAAATGGCAGGCCTACCTAGTTGATGTTAAATATTAATAACATAATCTGCATTATTCTATAATTAAATAATTCTGTCAAACGTTCAGTTACATGATGAGTAAGTTCTAAGGATCTAATGAGCAACCTGGTGACTACAGTTAATAATACTGTACTATGTATTTGAAAATTGCTAAGAGAATATATCTTAAGCATTCTCACCCCCTCCCCAAAATGTAACCATGTGAGGTGATGGATGTATTATTTAACTTGATTGTGGTAATCGTTTCACAACATCTATAAAATCATATACTGTACATTTTATTATTTTGAAATATATATTTTTATCTGCATAGATTTATAGGGTTCCTGTGTAATTTTGTTACATGCATAGACTATTCAGTGGTCAAGTCAAAGCTTCTAGGGTGTCCATCACCTGAATGATAGGTACATTGTGCCATTAACTAATCTGTCATCAACCTCTCCGTTCCTATCCACTCCCACTTCTAGTCTCCAATATCTATCATTCCACTCATAGCACCTATTTATGAGAAAGAACATGTGATACATTTTAAATATATTCAATTATATTTGTCAATTATAAAAAATTTCTGTAGAGGGCTGGGTATGGTGGCTCATGTCTGCAATCTCAGTACTTTGAGAGGCCAAGGTGGGAGGATCACTTGAGCCCAGGAGGTTGAGGTTGCAGCGAGCTATGATTGTGCTATTGCACTCCGACTTGGGCAACAGGGTGAGATGCTGTCTCTTTTCAAAAAATCATATGTGGAACTTGTCTTGGAATGGCATATAAGTGGAATATAAGTTATGTTCTTTTTCAGAAGGTATGAATCTGTTTTGCTACCCTATCTTTTCTCCCTCTCTTCTTACTCTGAGTATTGATTATGCAAAACCCCCATGGTTTTGTTTTTTAAAACAAAAACAAAGCCACAGCTCTTTTCCACAGTTCACAGAGGACACTTCTGAAAGGAAAGTCCAAATGGTGAGCAATCCCATCACACTTGGAGGGCACCAGAGATTATTCTCTGCTGGACACCTTTAAGATCCTGATCTTCTCTTGTTAAAAATAACCTATGAATGTCTTTCATCATGTTCCCTGGAAAGATGATTCTACTGTAGAGAATTCTGTACTTTTCAGGTAGTCAAATCCTGCCAACATCTTTCAATTTTTACCCTTTGCTCTGAAAACCAGTTCTCCTTCAGCCAAAAGATTTAATAAGTTTGAAACTAGACATTTTAAACCAAAGCACAAAAGCCACAATAGATGTATACAGAAGAAAAAAGCATATAAATGCAAACATACAGAACTGTGTTTATCTTAGAAGCCTCTGAGAATTTCATATCAGGCCTGTGCAGATAGATAACAAACACTTCTTTAATCTTCTCTTTGAAGCTTCGGCTTCAATAGCAAAGGGAAGTTATCACTCCTCTGCAATATCCATACTCAACATCATCAGGCCCATGCAAATGATATTTGGATCTGAAAAATGATGAATACAGAATGAGCAGAGAGAAAATGCTACAACCACACTGACGATGATTGTTTTCACATTCAGTCAAAATAAACCCATCTTCACTTGTGTCTCCAAAAATGAAAATGGAAGAATAAAATTTCACAATGTTTCATCTAGGCTACAAAACAGAGTCTTGGAACCTTAGGATTACATTTCATGCAAGACAAAGTTTGCTATTCATATTTTTAAATTAAAGGTGTTTTATTTAAATTAAAGGTGTTTTATTCATAGTTTGGGCGAAGGTACAAATAAATTGAACCCACAGTACTAGGGGAATCTAGATGAGCAGCAGTCATTGTAGTCATAATAATAATGACAATAATAACAATGCTAGGATTTACTGAACATTTTGTTGAGTGCTTCTCTAAATGCTTCCCTTATTTTAAGTCACTTCTTCTACACTCTAACTTTTTTTTTTGAGACAGAATCTTATGTCACCCTTGGTAGAGTGCCGTTGCATCACAGCTCACAGCAACCTCAAACTCTTGGGCTTACATGATTCTCTTGCCTCAGCCTCCCAAGTAACTGGAACTACAGTCAACCACCACAATGCCTGGCTATTTTTCTGTTGCAGTTGTCATAGATATTTAGCAGGCCCAGGCCGGGTTCAAACCTGCCTCTCTTGGTGTATGTGGCCAGGGCCCTAACCGCTGAGCTACGGGCGCTGAGCCCACACTCTAACCTTTTTGTTGAGCCCATTTTCTAAATGAGAAAACTAAGGCATCTAAAGATTACATAACTTGACTGTGGTTACACAGCTTGTAAAGGCAGGCAGACAAGTTTCCAACCCCAGCAGCCAGTTTCAGGACAGGCCCTCTAACAAGAAATGAAGGAGGAAAGTCTTGAAAACATAACAAAACATTTTTATAACACTCATCAAAATTAGTGGACTCTTTCTCTAAAGACACTTTACTATTCTAAAAGAATTCAGTCACCCAGTCTGCCAATATACATTGAGTGTTATTACAAGTCCTTTGCTCAGGTACCATAGACGAAATGGTGATATGGTCCATCTACAACTTTGTTTTAACATCTTTCATACTAAAAACATACTGTTCTAGATTTCCAACTAAGATTCACAGCATACATTATTAGATTTCTGCTGAAAATGGGGCTATTAACTATAAATCATTAGATTGCAAGGAGGAGAAAGTATCAAATTCTTGACCATAGAGCTGACTAATGAATATGGTTATTGAGATTTAAGTACTCAGAGTTTTAACCTCTCAGCCAGTTAATTAGATAGATCCTGGTGAAATATGTCAAACAATTGTTACTATCATCATATTCTTAGAAATATCTAGAAAGGAAAAATAATTGTTTCCTAATTATAATAAAGTAATTAACATACTTAGCAGTTAACATATGCTATAGTCATTGTGCTATGTATACGTTTCACATGTATTATTTTATTTAATCTTCATAATAACTCTAGGAAGTCAGTACTATTATTATTCCCATTGTACAGATGAAGAAACTGAGACTCAGGAAGTTAAAACAACTTGATTAAGATCAGGTGGCTACTAGGTGGGAGAAGCAAGATTTGTATCCTGGTCTGCTTGGTTCCACAGCCCATGCTCTTAAATTCCATGTCAACTGCTTTCCTGTTGGCTATAATATAAAAAACAAATGTAGTATGTAAGAGAAAATACAATTGCTTTATCAAGCAGTCTGTGGGTATTAGGGAGTGGTTAGATCAGAGGTCTTTAACTTGGGAGTCCACGGTTGGGCTTTAAGGGATTCACAAACTGCTTAAAATTGTGAGTGAAGAGTAGTATGTATTTTCTTTTCTCTTGAGAAGTCTGTAGACTTCATTAGTGTCGATACCTCCCCCTCCCTCGCACTTCCCCAAAATGATAAGACCTGTTAAATTAGATGAATAGGGCTGTCATGGCATTATAAAACTAGCTATCCACAAAGGCCAACATCTGTGATGCTATAAATCTAGAACATCTCAATGAATTTTTTTGCAACTGAAGTATTAAAAGTGTTATTTTACCTGTGACTTATGGAAATTTAAAACAAATCATACGCTCCCAGCCTTGGTAAACCACCTGCTGAACAAAATCAAATCTCTTATTGATGACTTAAGGATGTCCAAATTCAAACTTTATTTTTATACCAAAACATCAAAACCTTCTGAATGCATAGGCTATCTGCAACACACAATGTCCAAAGACTTCTGTCTCCCTCTTGACCAACTCTCTTCTTTAGTACTGGCTGACTTCAAACAGACTAATACCAAAGACTAATACCAAAGCATTATTCTGATATTAGAAATGGAAGCTTAAGATTCAGGTGTAAACCTAGCTGAGTAGAACGTCAATGGAAAATCCCGCACAACTGACCTTGAGCAGTAAGCCAATGACTAATACCAAAGAGTAATACCAAAGCATTATTCTGATATTAGAAATGGAAGCTTAAGATTCAGGTGTAAACCTAGCTGAGTAGAACGTCAATGGAAAATCCCGCACAACTGACCTTGAGCAGTAAGCCAATGGTAGAGGCTGATTTATGCCCAAGGAATAGCTTTGCTGAGCAATGCTAAGTCTGTAAACTGTAGCTATTTCCTTTAATCTCTTTTCTCACAGGGAAAGATTCATATTGTTTTCAAATTTTCTTTTTACGACCAGTGCCCCATCTAGTACCTTGTAGAAGGAAAGAGCTAGTGGCAAAGAGTAATGTGGATAGCGATGCCCAAGCACAGAAATAGGAAAAGAGCACCACCTTGTGGAAGTCTCTAGGGGAGGCATTAGAGGCCTGGGACCCAGGGGTCCGGGTACCAGCCTTAGAATCAGCTGGGCAGCAAAGGGAAGGAGGTTGGTGAGGGGCTGGTGCACACTCTAGCCCCAACTTCTCAATCCCACTAAAAGTACAAAACCTAGTGCCTGCCTACAAGGAGCTTACGATCTAGTCCAAAATATGAGATATTTGTATATGAAGCAAATATTTAGATATTTGTCTAACGAATTGTATGGTATCAACAGAAAATATGTATATAACTCCAGTAACAGAAGAATCTGTCATAAGAAAGTCCTGGGTTCGTTTTTTGGTATGTAATAGTTCTATGGCTTTGTATCTACAAGAATATCCATAAATTTTAGAAATCCACCTTCGTAGATAACACAATGCTCCTCTTCTTAAAAAATATAATGATCACAATCAAACTTTTATTAAGTAATAAAAATGCAGCATTATTGGATCTTGACCATCCATGACTCCCCTAAAATTTTTAAAAATCCATTCCCAGACAATAAAAAAAAACACCAAGTTAAGCTGGGTTATGTGCACCTATAGTTCCAGCTACTTGGGAGGCTGAGGGCGGAGGATCACTTGAGTCCAAGAGTTTGAAGCTGCAGGGAACTATGATCATGCCATTGCACTCCACCCTGGGTGACAGAGTGAGACCCTGTCTCTAAACATATGTAAATAATTTTTAAAAGAAATTAAACAAAACCCTATCTACCACTGGTATTTTCTATAACACTTTTATTACATGGAATAATTGCTATGATCAAACATCCACTCTAGATACAAACTGTAAGAGCTCTTCTTGACTAGTCAGTGATTAAGCTTTCTTAATGCAACACTGGAAACCTACATCCTAATATTTCCTCCCCTACTTTCTAGCATAAGGATTGTTTACTTACTAGCATCTTTCCTTAGTGAGTCTACACAATCCCCATATTCCCTGCATGTGATAGGCAACCAACTAAAACTCAATAAACTAATACAAGAAAAATGCTAGCCAAGTATGTTATGGTAAAACAAAAGACCTTAAATGGAAGGTCAGAGTTTAGTTGTTTTTTTTTTTTTTTTTTCTGTAGACAAAAGGAGATCATTAAATCTCTGTTTGCCTCCTTGTCTTTAGGGATAGAGAATAATGTCCACTATGATCAAGGCCAGTAGAAACTAGAAGCACAGGTGGATGGGAGGGAGAGAAGCTAACTGAGAGCAAGAGAAGGGAAAAGAGCCAGGCGTGGTGGCTCCCCCACTGTAATCTAGCACTCTGGAGGGCTGAGACGGATTGCCTGAGCTCATGGGTTCCAGAACAGCCTGAGCCTCAGCAAGACTCCATCTCTAAAAATAAGCCGGGCGTTGTGGCAGGTGGCTGTGGTCGCAGCTACTCGGGAGGCTGAGGCAAGAGAATTGCTTGACCCAAGAGTTTGAAGTTGCTGTGAGCGAAGGCATTCTACTGAGGGCAACAAAGTAAAACTCTATCTCAAAAAAAAAAAAAAGATAGGAGATTAGATAACAGACTTGGAGACAAGGCTGAAAGTAGAGAGGCAAGAGGAAAGTCAGAGGTACTTCTTGGCTTCAAACTTGTGTGTTGGAGAAAACAAAGCACTGCTCCAGCTGATTACCATGTTTTAAACTGTCCCTTTGGCCCTCACTCTGTTATTTTTGCCACTATTGATGCTTAAAGACCTAATTTTGTTTTCTTTTTTGCTTGCTTCAGGTTAAGAGCTACTCTTTGGCCACAGAGACTCCTAGTTATCTCTATGTATAACTGTATGACTCTGTGACCATGGCCCATATACCCACAGAACTTTACAACTGGAAGAACTTTAAAGATCATTTAATGTAGCCCGAACTTTACAAATGAGAAAAATGAATCACAGAGAGGTTATCAGATGGCATCATAGGAGTTTATAGCACACATTGTGGATCCCCCACAGTTTATCTTATACAGAGTCAGGAGCAAGGTAAAAAATGTGATATTCACTTGAAAATAAGACAATTTCTGTGAAAACAGTTCAAACTTCCTTGGACAAACTCTTCTCAACATGCTTTTGATATTCTCCTTGTTATGAACATGGCCATATTATTCTGAAGCCAAATGTTACAGAGAAAAATTCTACTCTGGACTAACTACACAGCATACAGAAATTCAAATATCATTTTAAAATTATTTCACAATTTTCCTCAGTTCATGTCAACCGACCTATTCCAGATTGTTGCTTTTGCCCTCAACCTGACTTTTTTCCTGATTGTACAAGTATCATTCTTTCCTATTTATTTCTTTGTACATTTCCTTCCGAGGTACCTGGTTATTAGAGCTCATGTAGGCAAGGTGGATATCTCAACATTAACATGCCAACACATCTTCTGTAGCTTACGTTATGAATACTACATTCCTTCTCTTAATAATGGAGATTAACAAATCTCCATTACTCTCCAGACACTCTGTGAGGGATAACTAAGGCACAGAAAACCCGAATCGTGGATCAGTTCGGCTGAAATAATCAAATTGTATAGAAATTTACAAAATTTACGCTGGGGCTAGAAGAGTCCAGGTCTGACCTGTCTCACTGCCTACACATAAGGGTTGCAGAGGAGGATCTATGCTTAGACAGAAGCAGCCTGGCAGGGGAGTGGAGGGTCACAGGAAGGCCAGACCCAAAACTCAGAGGAAGGTCAGGTGAAGGGCGCCAGGCCCATCAGTGGAACAGGTAGCAAAGCCCAGCTTTGCACCCCAAGCCAGGTAAGCTGGGGGAGGGAAAGGGAGGGGCAGGCTACCGAGTGGCTTCAATCTGGAAGCATGTTTTCTCTTGTGAGGTAAGCTATGATGTCGTGGAAAGAGTGAAAGGTGATATGTGATGGGTAGAGACTGATGAGGGGTTAGGTTAGGGAGGAAACCATGGATAGTTCCATAACACTATCCACCCTACTGAAACTTAGGAATCATCTCGGAACTTCTTTCTCTGTTAGCATATATATCTCATCAGTCGCCAAGACCTGTAGATTCTGGTCCCTTAATATCCTTTTACTCTATCTGTTCTACATGTCCGCAGACTCTGAATTCATCCGAACTCTCCAGGTGCCTCACCCACACCACTGTAGCCATATCTCAGTGGTCGACCTGCCATCTTCCTGCTCCCCGAATCCACTCTCTTCAGTGTTGATGGAACGAGGCGCATGAAGACCAAAGGCTTTGCAGAAAGGTCTGGGTTGGAGTTCTAGGTCCTCCACCTTCTAGCTGTGCAACTTTAGCTACACCCTCTGTTTCTTCATCTTTAAAATAGAAATAATAACTGTCCCTGCCTCATTTGGTACTTGGGAAGATTAACAGAGGTAACACACATAAAGAACTGAACTTACCCAGCACCATTTGTTAAATAGGGAATCTTTTCCCCACTGAATGTTTTTAATTGGCTTGTCAAAGATCAAATAACAGAAAGGAGCTGGGTTCATCTCTTGGTTCTCTATTCTGTTTCATACATCTACCTCTCTTTTTTGGACCCACACTTCTCACCATTAACTAAGATAGACTCTCAGTGGATTAAAGATTTAAACTTAAGATATGAAACTATAAAAATACTAGAAGACAGTGCAGGGAGAACTCTTAAAGAAATCAGCCTGGGCGAATATTTTATGAGGAGGACCCCCAGAACAATTGAAGCAACATCAAACATACACTACTGGGACCTGATCAAACTAAAAAAACTTCTGGACAGCCAAGAACACAGGAAGCAAAGCAAGCAGACAGCCCTCAGAATGGGAGAAGATATTTGCAGGTTATGTCTCTGACAAAGGTTTAATAACCAGAATCCAGAGAGAACTCAAATGTATTAGCAAGAGAAGAACAAGTGATCCCATCTCAGGGTGGGCAAGGGACTTGAAGAAAAACTTCTCTGAAGAAGACAGGTGCATGGCCTACAGACACTTGAAAAAATGCTCATCATCCTTAATCGTCAGAGAAATGCAAATCAAAACTACTTTGAGATATCATCTAACTCCAGTAAGATTAGCTCATATCACAAAATCCCAAAACCAGAGATGTTGGCGTGGATGTGGAGAAAAGGGAACACTTCTACATTGATGGTGGGAATGCAAACTAATACATTCCTTTTGGAAAGATGTTTGGAGAACACTTAGAGGTATAAAAAGAGACCTGCCATTCGATCCTACAATTCCTCTACTAGGTATATATCCAGAAGACTAAAAATCACATTATCACAAAGATATATGTACCAGAATGTTTATTGCAGCCCAATTCATAATTGCTAAGTAATGGAAGAAGCCCAAGTGCCATCAACCCACGAATGGATCAATGAATTGTGGTATATGTACACCATGGAATATTATGTAGCCTTAAAGAAAAATGGAGACTTTACCTCTTACATGTTTACATGGATGGAGCTGGAACATATTCTTCTTAGCAAAGTATCTCAAGAATGGAAGAAAAAGTATCCAATGTACTCAGTCTTACTATGAAACCAATTTATAGC
>CAUYON010118959.1:0-28221 GCA_963573935.1 Arctocebus calabarensis
TTAAGTCCCATTTGTTTATTTTTGTTGTTGTTGCAATTGCCACGGCAGTCTTCTTCATGAAGTCTTTCCCTAGGCCAATATCTTCCAGTGTTTTTCCTATGCTTTCTTTCAGTATTGTTATTGTGTCATGCCTTAAATTTAAGGCCTTTATCCAACTTGAATCAATCTTTGTGAGTGGAATAAGGTGTGGGTCCAGTTTCAGTCTTTTACAGGTGGCCATCCAATTCACCCAGCACCACTTATTGAATAGGGAATCTTTCCCCCAATTTATATTTGATAGGCTTATCAAATATCAAATGATGATAAGTGTCTGGGTTCATCTCTTGCTTCTCAATACTGTTCCATACATCTACTTTTCTATTTTTGTGCCAGTACCATGCTGTTTTGATCACTATAGATTTATGGTATAGTCTGAAGTCAGGTAGCATGATTCTCCTGATTTGTTTTTATTTCGGAATAATGTCTTGACTATTTGAGGTTTTCTCTATTTCCATAGAAAATGAAGTACTAATTTTTCCAGATCTTTAAAGTATGATAGAGGTGATTTTATAGGGGTTGCATAAAATTTGTAGATTGCTTTGGGTAGTATAGACATTTTAACAATGTTGCTTCTTCCCAGCCATGAGCATAGTATATTTTTCCATTTGTTAACATCTTCAGCTATTTCTTTTCTCAGAGTTTCATAGTTCCTTTTATAGAATGGACTATAAATGGACTTTCATGTCCTTTGTTAGGTACACTCCCAGATATTTCCTCTTCTTTGGCACTGTTGTAAAGGGAATAGAGACCTTGATTGTTTTTTCACCCTGACTATTGGTATATATGATGATGTGTGACTATTTGTGAATTTGTGAAGATATTCAAGATTTGTGAATATTGATTTTGTATCCTGAGATGCTCCTGTATTCTTTGATCACTATTAGGAGTTTTGTAGTCAAATCCTTGGGATTTTCCAGATATACAATTATATCATCTGCAA
The DNA here is from genome assembly GCA_963573935.1 of Arctocebus calabarensis. Taxonomy (NCBI): domain Eukaryota; kingdom Metazoa; phylum Chordata; class Mammalia; order Primates; family Lorisidae; genus Arctocebus; species Arctocebus calabarensis. The sequence goes on from CAUYON010118959.1 coordinate 980, forward strand.
AGAGTGACAGTTTTAGCTCCTCTGATCATATTTGAACACCCTTGATTGCCTTCTCTTGCTTGATTGCGAAGGCTAAGGCTTCCATTACAATGTTAGAAAGCAGTGGAGACCATGGACAACCTTGCCTGTTTTCTGATATGAGTGGAAATGATTTCAATTTTACTCCATTCAATATGATATTGGCTGTGGGTTTGCTGTAGATGGCCTCTATCAGTTTAAGAAATGTTCTCCTATACCTATTTTCTTAAATGTTCTGATCATGAAGGGATGCTGGATATTATTAAAATCATTTTCTGCATCAATAGAGAGAATCATATGGTCTTTCTTCTTTAATTTGTTTATGTGATATATTATATTTATGGATATTGAACCATCCTTGGGACCCTGTGATGAAACCCACCAGGTCATAATGTATAATTTTTTTAGATGGGTTGTTGGATTCTGATTGCTAGGGTCTTATTGAATATTTTTGCATCAATATTCATTAGAGATATTAGTCTACAATTTTCTTTTCTTGTTGGGTCTTTTCCTGGTTTGGGGATCAGGGTGACATTTGCTTCGTAGAATGTGCTGTGAAGTATTCCTTCTTTTTCTATGTTTTGGAAAAGGTTAAGTAATATAGGTACTAGTTCCTCTTTAAAAGTTTGGTAGAATTCTGATGTGAAGCCATCTGGTCCTCGGCTTTTCTTTTTGGGAAGATTTCTTGTAGTTGATGCTATTTCAGAACTTGATATAGGCTTATTCAACATTTCCACTTATTTCTGGCTAAGTCCAGAAGGTGGTGTGTTTCCAAGTATTGGTTTATTTCCTTTAGATTGTCATACTTCTGAGAATAGAGGTTTTTATAATATTCATTAAGAATTTTTTGTATTTCTGAGGAGTATGTTGTTATTTGGCCTTTATCATTTCTGACTGCTGAAATTAGGGATTTTACTCTTTTATTTCTGGTTAGGGAAGCCAACGGTTTATTTATTTTATTTTCCTTTTCAAAACACAAACTTTTTAATTGATTGGTCTATTGTCTATTTTTTGGTTTTCAATTTCATTTAATTCTGCAATAATTTTATTTATTTTCTTCTGCTGGGTTTAGGATTGGAATGGTCTTCCTTTTCCACTTGCTTGAGATGACCCATTAAGTTGTTAATATCCTATCTTTCCATTCTTTTGAGAAAGGCTGGCTATAGATTTCCCTCTTAGGACTGCCTTGTGGTATCCCAAAGGTTCTGATCTGGTAATTCATGTCTTCATCATCATTTTGTTCCAAAAATTTGGTAATTTCCTTCTTAATCTCATCTATGACCCAGCTATCATTCAGCATGAGGTTATTTAGTTTCCGTGATTTTGTATGAGTATGCAGATTCCTATTGTTACTGAGTTCAACTTTTATTTCACAATGGTCCATGAAAATACAAGGAATAATTTCTATTTTTTTTAAATTTGCTGAGGTTAGACTTGTGACCTAAGATATGATCAATTTTGGAGGATTCTCCATGGGCTGATGAGAAGAATGTGTATTCAGTTTTGTTAGGATGAAATGATCTGTAGATGTCTGTTAAATCTAATTGTTGAATGGTTAAGTTGAAGTCAAAAATTTCTTTGCTGAATTTTGTATTGGAAGATCTATCCAACACTGTCAAAGGGATATTAAAATCTCCAACTATTATGGTGCTGGAGGAAATCAAGTTGCTCATGTCTGTTAGAGTCTCTCATAAGTTGAGGCACATTCTAGTTGGGTGCATAAATGTTAATAATTGAAACCCTTAACAAATATGAAATGACCATCCTTATCTTTCCTTATTTTTGTTGGTTTAAAGCCTATAATATATGCAAATAAAATTGCAACACCTGCTTTTTTCTGATTTTCATTTGCCTGAATGGAAATCAGAAAAGGGATAGATGACTATTTCTTCACTCTGAGTCTATATTTATCTTTTAAGGTAAGATGAGATTCTTGTATGCATCAGATATCTGGTCTGAATTTTTGTATCCAGTCAGCAACCTTGTGCCTCTTTAGAGAACAATTTAAGCCATTCACATTAATTGAGCATAATGATAAGTCTTTCGAAAGACCAGTGGGCATTTTTGATCCTTTCACCATTGTGGAAGTTGGAATTTGAATGAAAGTTTCTGAGTGAGTTTACTTTGGTGGTAGAGCATTGTGTTTGTCATCGTGGAGGAAGGGTCTGAGAATATCCTGGAGAGCTGGTTTAGTTATGGCAAATTTCTTCAACATGTTGATGTCATTAAAGTATTTAATTTCTCAATCACAAATGAAACTCAATTTAGCTAGATACGGGATCCTTGGTTAAAAGTTATTTTATAAGGTTAAAGTTTGATGATCATCTTCTTCTACCTTGAAAAGTTTCAGCAATCATTCTAATATTCTTCCCCTTGTAGGTTATAATTTTCTTACATCTAGATGTTTGCAGAATTTTCTTCTTCATATTAACTTTGATGAAGTTAATTATAATGTGTCTAGGAGATGTTTCATTGGGATTGAGTCATGCTGGGATTCTGAAACTGCTATCTGGATTTAGAATCTCTTGCCATGTTTGGGAAGTTCTACTCTATTATGTCTTGGAGTAGAGCATCTGGGCCTTTCAAAGCACCTCTTCTCCTTCAGGGATTCCTATAAAGCAAACGTTTGCTCTTTTGGAGTGGTCCCACAATTCTCCCAGTAAATGGTCCATGTTTGCTCTTCACTTCTCCTCCTCTTTGAGCATTTGGGGCCATTCAAAAGCTTGTCTTCAATGTCAGGTATCATTTTTTCTGCCTGCTCCCTTCTGTTACTGAAGGATTCTACTGTATTTCTCATATCTTTGAGGTCTGCAAGTTCTTACCTCAATGTGTCAAAATCTTTGGTGATTTTGTTTTTGAATTAATTGAATTCTTGAGACAAGTTTTGAATTACTCCTTGAAATTCTAACTCCATCTTTACCTCCATTGTGTTGTTCTTGTTTGCAGTCCAAATTCTGAACTCAATTTCTGACATCCCAGTCATTTGGTTTTGAAAGGGATCATTTGGTGTGTCTGTTTTGTCATTTCTTGGAGGTATTTATCTACTCTGATTATTCATGTTGCCAGAGTTTTTCTGCTGATTCTACCCCATGATTATTTTTCACCATTTGGCTAGATGAGCAGGTAAGGTGAAATGGGATTGGGGGCTCCTGGAGTTGTGGTTAACCAGTCCTTTTGCCATGGTTCTGGGACTGCCTACTGTAGCTTTTCCCCCTACATCTTTGCAAAGAACCCATACAGTGTTATAGTCTGAGGCTCTGGGGACCTGCTTGGTGTGGTGGGGTTAGGTGGCTCTGTCTCATATTCATCTGGTCTTTGTCCAATGCTAGTGGATCAATGAATCTGGGTTGAAGTCTCAGCTGTGGAGAAATACAAACAACTAAGACATCCCACTCCCCACAGGCAATGACTAGAAGAGAAAAATCAACCCTTCCCATTGCCACACAACCAGGGTAACACCCTAGAGGATACTTGGGTGATTGGCCCAGGTTAGGAGTTCTAAACCAATTGCCCAAGTCAGTACCAACTCTGATGTGGGAGAGTTAGAAAGGTCTCCAGCTATTAGATAGCAGAGGTCTACTGGCTGCTCAAATGTGGCTCACTCTGGTGCTCTGTGGAGTCAGAGGGATCCGCCCAGTAGCAGAGTTGGACCAGGGGGCTGGTATCTCTTTCCCCACCTTGGACCTCTTTCACACCCAATCACTGGTAACACCATGGGGCTGTGGTCCTGCTCCCTCCAATAAGCAGATGTGCCATGGCTTTGTGCCTGCCAGTGTCAAAGAAAAGTTAATGCCCCCTTGGCCTGGCCACCACCCTCTGTCACCAGCCAACTGAGATAGCTGAGGCCGGCATGCCTTGAGTACTCAATGGCAAGTAGGGAGTGCTCCCCTAAGCTCAGTCCAAATCTGAAGATAACAAGTTAGCAAATGATTTTCTCCCTCAGCCACTGTGCCTTTGCCCCAGCCACTCTGCAGCACTGGTATCCCTATAGGATGAGGTCTGGCTTCCTCTGGCAGTCCTCAGAGTTGGGAAGGTGTCTCTCCAAGATTAGACCCCAGGGGGATCACTCTACTATTGCTGAATCTTTGTGGGAGGTGTCCCTACACAGCTCCCAGGTGGCTCCCACAAGCAGAGAAGTGGCTGTAGTGGTGTCTCTGGGAGCGCAGGGCACCCGGCTCCAGCAGCAGGGTGGGTTGTGTGGCCTGCAAGTTATGGAAGAGGGGGGAGCATATGGTGAAAGGCTCTGGCAGGTGGGACATGGGGCACGAGGTTTCAGCAGGGTGGTAGCATGGCTCGCAAGCCTCCTCCCACAGCTTGTTTGCCCTTTTGCAGAGCCAAGTCTGACAGCACCCCCCAACTTTGTCTGCATTATTGCTGGGCTCACTGTTACAGTGCAGCTCTTCTACTACAGCCTTTGCAGTGCCCAGACGTGGCAATGAACCACAGACATTCCAGTCTCTGCAGGGGGTTAGGCTTCTGGACTGTCAGGCAAATGAAGAAGGGTGGACTGGAAGTTCAAAATGGCAGGGAAAACATCAGTTCAACTTTCATGCCTAGCAGAGAGTGCTCAGGGTCACAGCAGGGCCCCCTGGAGAAGTAGTCCCCAATTCCTGGAACTCTCTCCTGTGGGATGAGACAAGATGTCCTCAGTTTACCACTTGCCTGTAGAAAACCTGAAATTTGCTTTCTTGGAGTCGCAGCTTGCCTCAGCAGAGATGACATGCAGTTATCATTCTTCTCTCTCAGCTCAGCTCCCCTTCTTCAGCTTTATTGGGTACTTTCTGGTCATTATCCTTCCCTCTGAATGGGAGTTTCTGTCAAAATCTGGCTCCAGTCAGCCATCTTGCCCCTTCTCACATATGATTTTAATTAAAATAATGCTAGTCTGAGCATGGTGGCTCATACTTAATCCCAGTAATTTGGGAGGCCTAGCTGGGAGGTCAGGAGTTAGAGTCCAGCCTGGGCAACAAGTGAGGCTCTGTTTCTACCAAACAGAAAAAATTAACTGGTATGAGCACTTGGTGTAATCCCAGCTATCCAAGAGGCTGAGGTTAAGGGTCACTTGAGTCCAGGAGTTCAAGCCTGCAGTGAGTGGAGTGAGCTATGATTTCATCACTGTACTGCTGCCTAGACCATAAACTAAGATCCTATCTCTTAAAAAAAAAATCACTTTAAAATATAGAAAATAGATAAATATATAGGTAGATGTGTGTAGTTAAATATATATGTAGGTTCAGAAGTAATACATACAAAACATGATAATTTATATTGAGAGATCAAAGGAAATTAAATGCAAGAAATGAAAATAGTTTTGTAAATAAATTTATAAATAAATAGTATGACTTCATGTTACAAATTTTCATTTTAAAAATATTAATGCTTAGGCACAAATGGACTTTACATATTAATATTTAGAATATTTTAGAACAGATAATTGCTAATGTCTAATGCTAACATCTCCAAAGATTTATATTTATATTTATTTATATATTTGAGAAAAATAATTCATATTTTGTATACTTCAAACACATTTTTAAAAAATGTTTAAATGATTATAGCCAAAATAATTCAAATTATAAATAATTTTGGAGAAGTAAAAGCAAATTGAATACATTTTATTGAATTAATGTATAATAATTTGTGAATTATGTGTTTGTATTTTATTCATCAAATTTTGGCAGTCCATCTCAAGAACACTGTTAAATGTAATAATCATTAATTATATTTACCCTTGACATTTTAAGAGCATTTAGTTATCTAAAAAACATAATTTGGGAAATGGTTTGATTTTCTTACTGTAAAGACATACGTATGAACATAGGGGGATACATGTTTTATTTAATGGTTTCTAACTTGGATGTGTAGCTTTTACATATTGTGCATGAATTGCAATGGGGTCAGTAAGGTATACAGTAATGACCCGTGAAGGTGAACAGTAATGGATGTGGAACACACTATAATGGAAATGACTTAAGGTATGGAAAATTTGAGGGTGAAAATTGACCTCACATTGATCTTTGTTCCTCATTGTCTCTGAGGTGGTAACACAGGAAGGCCACTGGGAAATGCAATAGTAGAAGAGTACCTTGTCCCTAACTATCTTTATCTTTTCATCTGAGATTCTTGGGATATATTCAATGTGTCATTGAAGTTTTATCAAATTATAATACATTGTAATGCAGGTATTTTTCTTATGGTCCCTTTGACTGTCAGTTCTTTTACTTAGGTCTTCTTTTACTTTACTTTACTTTATCATCTCTCATCGTTTCTTTAACTTAGGTCTTCTTTTACTTTACTTTACTTTATCATCTCTCATCGTTTATCAGTAAGTCAAAGGATGAAACCGAGTAACAACATTATGCTTAATGTTTTTGGTAGTCTTTAGCTTAAATTTCTTTTTTTTATTAAATCATATCTGTATACATTAATGCATTTATGGGATACAATGTGCTGATTTTATATACAATTGGAATGCTTACATCAAATGGGTTAACATAGCCTTCAGCTCACTTTCTTACTTATTGTGTTAAGACATTCATGCTCTACACTTAGTAGATTTGACACATACCCTTGCAAAATCCACCAGAGTTGTGGTCCCAAAAGTAATGCATCACACATGTGTAAAGTATGAACTAACAAGCTAATTGTCTTAGCATGCTAAGTGATATCAAGTATATGGCATAAACAGTGGGGTGTTTCTAGCAATATTAATAGAGAGAATACTCATGAAAGTATTCTTAAGATAATGACATTGAGATGACCATTAGATTTGGGATTCTATGTAACTTCCCAAAGGTGTGTTTTATTCTATGTATTAGAAACTAAACAAAGATCTAAATCTAATTGATCACCAGGGGTGTAGGAAAATTATGAAGGAAACACTGTTAACTACAGATAGGCTGTTAACACTGTCAGTTCTGTCAACAGTAGACGTACATTCCCCTTTGCTATCACTGTTCCTTTTCTCCATAAATAAATTATTCTACAAAGCATTGATTTTTAAGCAGATGAAAATGATGTAGTGGGGAAAAAATATCAGTAATTTATCAAAAGCATAGACTTTTGGGTTTCATTATTAAAAATGTATTTCTCATAATTCTTCTGTTTCATATGTCTCATTTACTCTCTACATTTCTATTTTGCAAAATTTCTATTAAATAGCAAATTTTTGGATTTATTTAAAAATTTAAGAGTTTGTGAATTTATTTTGGTAGGTATATTTTTCTAATGATTTTTGTTTTAAAATGATCAGCTAAGAAATAAGTAGGAAGAAATAAAAATTTTTGATTGACATCTATGGAAAAAATGAAAACATGTTATTTTGACATCAGAGATGCATAAAGACAGCAAACTTAATTTCATACCTTGACAGATCCATGTCTATATCTTAGCATGTTTTCATGGGCAGTGCACTGGCTTGTTAATTGCTAATCTTTAGATTTAGTATAAAGAAGTTTCTGTATGAAAAGGCACATTAAAATAAGGAGAAAATAATAGCAAATATTCTAAATGCTATCGGAATTGTTCTGCCTATTGCATAAAAAATGACATGATAAAAATCAAAGAGAGATATTCAACTGCTCTAATTTGATGCCACCTACATCCATTCACCTGTTATTAGTTTCCAGTAATTTGTGCATATTTCTGTTTTGATTGTATTTCTTTCAAACTTTTTACTTGAATGAAAATATAGAACATATCCTCATATTTATCTGATGTTTATTTTTTAAAAAGGAAAGGAAGGAAAAAATAGGAAACTTTTCAAATGCTTTTCCTACTCTGATCTGTCTTATACTTACTGAAACTACTGGAGCAGTTGCCTTGGTAGAAGTACTAAATCAGCTCTATTATTCAATTTAAAGAATTCTTCAAGATCTAGTAAAGCAAATAGCAAAGACAATATAAAAGAAAAATGAATTTGAACTTCAGATGAGAGATTATAGTAGATTAGAGGGGAGTATCTTATCAAATGTAGGAAAAATAAAAAGGATGGCAAGAAAATCAAAGTGACCTGGAACAGAGTGAAAACAGAAAGGATCCCACAGTGAAAGTATCAGAAACAACTGGCCACCAGATCATATGGCGTTTTTAAATCACAGTGACGTTGGCTTCTGTTTGTGACATGAGACGTCATTGGGGGATTTTGGCAGATGAGTGATGTGATCGGGCTTTCATATGAAAAATAATGCTCTGTTTGCTACATTGAAGATACACTGGTTTTGCAAGAAACCAGTAAGAAAATGAGTGGCAATGGTGATTTCAACCAGTTTGATAACAGTGGTCTTATTAACAGTGATGAAATTCAGAATATATTAAAGGCAAAAAAGATGGGATTTCTGGATGAACAGACTGGACTTGGGGATTTAGAGAGGTTTTGAAGTTGAAACAGTGTTTTTTCCCTGGAAGAACAGAGTTATTGGAAGAATAGCGTTGCTGTTAACTGACATGAGGAAGATATGAGAAGGGCAGTTTTGGAAATGCTGAGTCTGAGATCTCTATTGGGTGTCCAATTAGGAAATGTCAACCAAGCAGTTGGGTACTTAATTCTGGAATTAAGGAATGAAATAAGGATGGGAATAATGAGCAGACAGGTGGTGCTTACTGATATAAGAATGGGTGAGTTTACAGAGAGCAGAGAGACATAGGGCTAATAGCTGGAACAATTCAAATACTAGTGATCTGGAGAAATAAGTAAAAGAAATTGATAAAAATGGGCAGAGAAGTAGGAGGAAATCTGAATATATATGATTTTCTAAAACATAAGAGGAAAATAATTTACAGAGAAAATGATGACTAGTATTAAATCTTGTTGCTAGGTCAACTAACATAAGAATTTTAAGATGACTCCTAGATTTGGAACATGAATGTTATTGATGAACATACAATGATAACCTACAAATCTTACCTTAACAAGGAAAATTGTCATTATTAAGCTATAATATATTTTGACTTAATTTTTTATTTAGTGATTAATTAACTAGCATGTAGGAAGATACAGGCTTATCCAAAAGAAAAACATAAGGCAGAAATCATACCTTTTTTCTTTTATGTAACACACATGATTAAAATAAGAAAAATAAGGTACGTCAATATAAATTAATAGAGTAAAAAATACATTCTCTGCATACATTTCCCTATGTGGATAATCACTGAAATATTTTAAATTTATCTTAGACCCATGTGAAAAATTTCAGAGTTTATTTGACAAAACTGACATCTGAAAATATTGGTTTTTCTTTTATTTATTTTTAGCAATCACTTTATTGTGATTTTAGAGGGCACTTTATGTATTACATTGGGCAGTTCAGAAGCTTCTTAGAATACTATTTTCCACAAAGTACAAAAGTTCATCGTGAATGCCATTTGTTGATATTAAACACAGTCATATGCACCACTGAAGAGAATAATCTGGTATTCAATTAGGAGGTTCTGAGCCACCTGTCTCCTTCTAGTATGAAGGCAAAAGGAAAATGAATCAGAGCAGCAGTTCTCAGCCTGTGGGTCACGACCCACAGGGATTGTATTAAAGGACTTAGGAAGGTCGAAAACCACTGAATTAGAGGAATATTGGATAATCCTAGACATAGTTGAGTAGCATTATCTGCAATTGGGGAATATTCAAAGTTTAAGGTTAATTTCAAGATTGTTACCCATCCAGAAAAAAAAAAAAAAAAGAAAGAAAGAAAGGAAAGAAAAGAGAAAAAAGAAAAATACCTTCCATTCTGGTCTCATTTCATCCTCATGGAAACAGAAAATGCTAAACATTTTCATTGCTCTCATTGTCTCTATGGGAGTGAAAGAAATAATTACCTTTAAAAAGCCTTTCATTCTGTGACCTCCAAGTCAAATCCACAGTCATAAAAAGCTGGAATTTTTTCCTAAATTACCTGACTAATTGCTTACCATTATGCTTCAATTAAGCAAGATAAAATGGACCAGAGAGAGAAGAGAATTACAAAAAAAAAAAAAATTAACAAGTATCCATACAATTTATAAAGTATAAAGAGGAGTTATTGTCTCAAAAGCTTTTTAGAAATATTTATTTAGTCCTGGTTTGTAGATAGGAAGTATGTTGATTCACAAATGATGGCAAAGTTCATATCATATTTCATTTCACTGAACACTTTAAAAGAAAAAAAATGATAAAACTTAAGCAATTGCAAAAACAATTGAAATGACACTTTAACTTAAATGAAAGGAATTATTTCCAGAAGATGTGCTCTGTGTTTAAGGTGTGTTTGAAGGTCCAGAGAATATTTCAAGTGGACTTCTCTAAAGTTATTTATTTTTTTGAAATTTTTTTCAGGTATGTATATAATTCACGTCAGATCTTTTAAAATAATTGGTTTCCATGTCATTTACTAATGTTGTGGCTAAAATGACAAAGATATACTACACCTTTCTATTTTTTCCAGCTCCAGAAAAGGAATAAAGTATTGAGAGAACTTCACACAAGCTTATATACCTACTCTTACACAATATTTATGATACGAGAATAGATTTGTATATAGATATTCATCTAAATGTTATGGATTAGAGTCTGTCAAAAAATGTTCTTTTCTAAAAATATAGTCCTTGCTTGGCTTCCACAGGGTCTCAGTTTTATCCTTAGTAAAGTATTCAGCTCCTTACACTTGTTGCTATCACTAAGACGTGGATAAAAGTTTGGTTTATGGCCAGGCACAGTGCACACCCCTAGAATCATAGAAATCTAGGAGGCCGAGGCAGGAGGATAGCTTGAGCTCAGGAGTTCAGGACCAGCCTGAGCAAGAGTGAGGACCCCCCATCTCTGCTAAAAATAGAAAAAAATAGCTAGGCATGGTGGTGGGTAACTGTAGTCCCAGCCACTCAGGAGACTGAGGTCAGATGATCCCTTGAGCTCAGGAGTTTGAGGTAACTGTACGATGCCAGGGCACTCTACTAGGGTGAAAAAGTGAGACTCTATATAAAAAAGAAAAAAAAGAAAAATTTTGTTTTAGATATCTAGTCACTTAATTGGGGCTTACTAAAGTGAAGTGAAGATTGGGTGGGCTTCATTTTAGAGAAACAGTTTGTCAGTTATTCTAATAAACCAAGGTCCTCTTTAAACGTGAAAAACTCCAATGGATTAAGAGAACACAAGCCTGTCATTGGCAACTATACTAAATATAATTCATTACTGTACACTTTATTTAAAGAGAAAAAAATTAATGATAGTAATTACCACAGCAAGCAGTACACATTCATATTTTTGCAAAAGGACAGATAGCAAGTATCCTATGCATTTTTTTTTTGTGAGGTGGGGGCCTGGCTGGAGTGCAGTGGTGCCATCGCGATCATAGTTCACTGTTGAGACTACAGGTGTGCACCACTGTGCACAGCTCCCCCCATTTTATTTTAATTGGAAAGAAATTTTGTTGAGACATAATTCACATATCATATATTCCACTACTTAAAATATTTGAGATAGTGGTTTTGAATATATTAATGAATTGTACAACCATCATCACAGTTTTAGATCCCAAATGAAGTCCCACATCCAGCTTCTCCATCCTTTGGCGACTACCAGTCAACTCTTTTCTGTATGGATTTGCCTATTCTGGACATTTCATTTAAATGAAATCATGTGATATGGTACTTTGTGAGTGGCTTCTGTAAGGTTGCATAATGTTTTCCAGTTTTTTCCATGTAGTAGAATGTTTCAGTACTTTACTTTTTTAATTGATGAATAATATTCCTTTGTGTGAGATGGTGCATTTAATGTATTCATTAACTGAAGGCCATTTGGATTACTTTCACTATTTGATTAGTGTTAATGATGCTATGATCACTTATGTACAAGTTTTGTATGAATGTATCTTTTCATTTCTGTTGAGTATATACATGGAAGTAAAATTCGTAGTTCATGTGGTGATTCTAGTTTAGGATTTTGAAGAACTGCCAGGCTGTTTTCCTAAGTGGTCACACCATTACATTCTTTCAAAAGCAATATATAAATGCTGCAGATTCTCCATATCCTCATTAGCATTTGTTTTTATCTGTCTTTTTTATTGTAGCTAACATAGTCCCCATAAAGGAATATTTAACTGGGGTTTTAATTTATATTTCCCTGATAACTTCCCTCTATTTTTAAATACTGAAAATTAAATTATTTGCTATACTAGAAAGTACATCTCTGAAATGTTCATCTAATCAATTTTACATCTGTGTCAATCAATGTATGCATCTGTGCCACCCCCTCCCACGTCAAGACCTAAACTATTTCCAGCTCCCTGTAGGTCTCTCTCTGTCCACTGCCAGATTATCATCTCCCAAAGGTAACTGCTGTTCTGCCCTCTATTACCATCAACTGTCTGGCCTATTTTGGCACTTCATACAAATGGAATTCTACATTTATACTCTCTTCTGTTCTCACCAGTGCCTATTGATAATTATTTGAGCATTTTATTCTTTTTTCTATTATAAACAGTGCCACAATCAATAACTGTATAGGAGTCATTTGGTAGATCGATGTATTTTCAGGAGAGATTTCTAGCAGCGGTATCTATGGGAAAAAGGGGTCAAAGAGTAAATACCTATGTAATTTTGACAAATTCTCTCCTTAACAATTGTTACATTTTTGATTGAGAACTACAACATAGAGTTTTTGTGTCATTAAACTTTTGACAGTCCAATAGGTTTGCATTTCCTTTGTATTAGTGAAGGTGATAATCTATGTATATTTGATGACCATTTATTATTTCTCCTTCTGTAAGCTGTTTGTGGTTTTTGCCCTTTTCTTCTATTGAGTTATTCTTGGTAATTCTTTCTCAATTTCTAGGTGCAAAGTACACGTTATGGAGATGGATCTTTTGTCTAAGATATAAATGGAGAATATTTCTTATGGATTATCTTTTGTCTTTGGACTTTGCTTGTGTGTGCACCTTATCAGGCAGAATATTTTTTAAAACATCATTATACTTGTAAGCCTTTCATTTGATGCTTTTGAGTTTTGAATTATAGATGGAAAGGACTTCCCTGCTTCAGAGCTCCCGTGTTTTCTTTTGTATTTTATGGTTTCATATTTTCAAAAATTGTATTTATTTACTTATTTATTTATTTTGAGATAGAATCTCAATCTGTCACCTGAGCTGGAATACAGTAGCATTATCTAGCTTACTGCAAACTTAAACTCGGGCTCAAGTAAGTCTTCTGCCTCAGCTTTCTGTGTAGCTGGGGCTACAGGTGCACACTGCCATCTAGCTAATTTTTTTGTTTTTGTAGAGATGGGATCTTGCTCTTGCTCAGGCTGGCCTCAAACTCCTGAGCTCAAGTGATCCTCCCATCTCTGCATCCCAGAGAGCAAGGATTACAAGTGTGAGCCACTATGCCTGTTCTGTCACAGTATTAAAGTTTCTAAGAGTCTTTAGCATGTTGAGACATATTCTCCAAAGTAAAGACATCATACATCCTAACCATTATGTAACTGGCATATCACTTGTAGGCTTCTTCAGATTTTGGAGATAGTACTTACCAGACTTGGCAATAATGCAAAATTCACTTATAGGGTGTTTTGGAAGAACAACAGCTTTGAATAGATCCAGAGCACAATGAGATGGCTTTGTAAGAGATTCAAGTTCTAATACTAATGGACTCTCCTTCTTGGGACATATAGTTTGGCAGATTACATAGTGTTATAGGTATTCATAGTACATAAGGACATTCTCTGAAGTTCTGGATCCCAGCTAGAGGAGTCAGAGCCTTGAAGGTTCTGAAAAAATGCCATGCCATATACACCAGATACAGATTTTCCTTCTGAAAAGCAGCCACTACCATGTTCTTACTCTTCAGTAGATGACAAGCATCTGTATATAAATGCCAAATTATTTTACAATCCAAAGTGAGTATTATCAGGTCTACCAAGTCATAAAAACAAACGAGCATACTGGTAGTTCATACTATGATAAAAGTGAATTTTTTAGGATCATGTCTAAGTGAGGACATAATTATGTTATAGCCGGCGTGGTCATGGATCCCCAAAGTCTGCTAACACTGTCTGACTGTGACTTTTCCTCAACGCACACCTAGGGCTCGGTGAGGTTTATTTACTTCCTTCCTTGAAAGGTAAATAAACCTTCCAATTGATAGGGATGAAATAACAATTTGGTCATAGTACATGGTTGGAAGGGTGAAGGCTAAATGTGCAGTGATGGACAGCAGCCTCCTGTAGGATAGGAGTCTTTAGAGGAACCCCATCCTGCTATTTGGTAGGGCTTTGAGCAATTTATAGAGTCATAACATGTTATGGAAGAAGTTATGGAGAAGTATCTTGATTTACTGATGATATATCTAAATTTCTGAGTAGAGGTTAACTGGTAGGTCAGGACTATGAAAGGAAAAAGAATGGAAGATTGGAGGTGAAGAAGTTTGGGAATTAACGTGTAAGACAAGTAGGCAAAAAAGGGCATAGATCATTATGTCACTGACCATGTGTGTGCAGGCTCCTCTAGCAAAGAACATGCATATTTTAATTTCAGAGCCTCTATGTATAAATTGAGATTGCGTTTGAATAAACCTGTAGAACATTACACCAGGATCTCTCCTCTCTGAGTTTTATACAAGGAAATTCTTTAACTCCCTCCTTTTGATTTGTCAAAAGTAGCAATCATAGTTTTTAGTTTGCTTGTTCTCTTAACTAAAGTAAACATGATTGATACAGTTATTTTGTATGTTTGTTTGTAAACTCATATTCTTTTTTCAAAATCTATTTATAAGTCTTATAGATATTGCTCTGTGGACTATGGAGCTACAATGGTCAGGTCACCCTAAATCTGTACACAGCTGACATTATTTTACAGGTATACATTTAATACTCCTTTTGTGGTAGGTTTTATATTCATTTGCTGTATCTCTGGCCAATAATCTACCCTAATCAATATGTCTACAAAAATAAAAAGGATGATAATGTAGTTAAGATAGGGATACCTTTGCCTTCATAATTTGAACAAAGTATGTAAAAATAATAAAAATTAACGTAAGTAATATTTTAGTGGTAGTTACATATCTAAAAAGTAAAGTATACAATAAGAAAGAGATTGTATAAAATTGTGTTTCAGAATACACAGTGTGAGAACCTGAGATTTATGAAAGAAGAACAAAATGACTTTTTCATGTATCCAGGCTTTACTGGTACTTGTCTCTGAATTGTGTCAGAGAAAGAGAAATAATCTTTTCTGCCATTAGAAAGAAGAAAGTAAAATGGATTGTCTGATAGAAGTTTTTAATTATAAGACACTACACAATAAAACATTACTAAAAATTGTGGTCCAAAGAAAGGAAGAGAAATTTACTTAGCAAATCCAGGATAGGGCTTCCCTTCATAGATACACCTTCTTTTAATTAGGCTGATCAGATAAAATTACACTGGAGTTAAAACTTCAATGTAATCCAAATTGGTGTAGATTTAAAAGCCTATATCTCTTTCCTACTAATGTGTCGTAATTGACTTCATTCTTTTTCATTTTCCTGATGCTACTTGATAAAACCTGACCTTTATCTTTTCCACACAAGTGTTTTAAACTGAAATAAGCTTTTATTTCTATGTGTATTGATAACAACTTTTTTCTCTCAACCAAAGAATATTCACTGAACAATTAAGACTAGCTACTTTATATAATATATTTAATTACTACCCATTTTTATTAAGAAATGTTATCCTTAGAATATCTTTGAGAGATAAGCATTGCAATCTGAGTTCTTTGGTGCACTTTTATTCAGTTTTAAGAAGTATTAAACGTTAAAATTTGAAAGGTAATGAAACCTTTTATATACTCTTTATCCTCGTAATTCTCAGAATGTAATTGCTGGACCAATATATTAACAATAGTAAGGAACATGGTAAAAATGAGGTTTGGGCCTTTATCTTACTGGACTGAATCTGAAACTTTGAGGTTGGGTCTTGCATCTCTGATTTTAAAAGGTCACCAGGTAAACCTGATTCAGTTTGGGAACCCGTGGCTCAGACTATGTTTTTCTTCTCATGTCCTAGTAGTATTATAGGCAACTATAATTGTCATATTTGACATTCTTTGTTTCTGTCATGTGGTTATTTTTTCTGTGTCTACTACTCAATTCATCAATTTAGTAATATAACTCTGTTAGATGTATTCTTATATTCCATAGGGACTAGCAGAGTGTCTGTCAAATTCTAGGCCAGATATCTGTCTAGGATAAATTTATAGAGTGTTGTTCTGGCCTATGTTTCACATATAAATTATCCTATCACTTTCTTTTAATGGAAGGCATTTTTTTCTGAAATGATTGAAAAATCTAGTGACCACAAAATGTTCTAGATTTACTGGTAAAGCAATGAGTAAAAGTTAATGTGATTAAGCTCTTAAAAAGTACATGTCAACTTCCACTTCTAAACAAGATTGAATAGACGTATATAACCTATTCCTACCAATAAATACCACTAGAAACCTTGACATTATATAAAAAATAATGCAAGACTCAGAAATAACGAAAGCAGAAGACCTGTTGTCCATGGGCTTCTGGATTGGAGGAGCGATATTGAAGCATTTTCTATAGCATTAGTATAGTAAAGAATTTAATTGTCTCAAAAACTACATATAAATTTAATATAAATTCCTATTAAAATCCTCACAAATATTTTTATGGATTAAACAAGGTTAGCCTAAAATTTATATTCAAAGGGAAAGAATTGACATAGCTAAACAATTTTGGAAAAGAAGAATAAAATTGAAAAAAATGAATTTAGGGTGGCCTCTGTGGCTCAGTGGGTAGGACGCCGGCCCCATATATCGAGGGTGGAGGGTTCGAACCTGGCCCAGCCAAACTGCAACACAAAAATAGCCGGGCATTGTGGTGGGCACCTGTAATGCCAGCTACTTGGGAGGCTGAGGCAAGAGAGTTGCCTAAGCCTAGGAGGGTTGCTTAGGGTTGGAGGTTGCTGTGAGCTATGATGCCAAGGCACTCTACCAAGGGTCTTAAAGTGAGACTTTGTCTCTTAAAAAAAAAAAGAAAGGAAAGAAAAAATGAATTTAATAATAAGTCTTAATATAAAAATACATTAATCAATGTTGGGTGAAATTTGTGGAAGTCAGACACATAAAAGAACATACATGTAGACCCACACCAATATAGCCAACTGGCTTTTTAAATAAAAGATGTAAAATGAATGGAATGGAGGAAGCATAATTTTTTAGTAAACAGGGCTAGAGAAATTGGATACACAGGCAATACATTAATTAATTAAAAGATCAAAATCTTATAGAAGACAACATAAAAATTTTTGGAGCCAGGCACAATGGTTCATGCCTATAATCCTAGCAATCTTAGAGTTTGAGATGAGAGATTCACAGGAGCTTGAGTGATCAAGACCAATCTGGGAAAGAGTAAGACTCTGTCTCTACAAAAAATAGAAAAATTAGCTGGGCATGGTGGCATGTACCTTTAGTCCCAGCGTCTAAGAAGAGTGAGGCAGGAGGATTGCTTGAGCCCAGGAGATTGAGGTTGCAGCAAGCTATGATGACTTCATTTCACTCTAACCTCAGTGACAGAGCATGACACTATCTAAAAAAAGAAAGGGAAGGGGGAGGCTGGGTGGAGGGAGGGTAATCAGTGGGACCACATTTACTGTGCATCTTAGAAGGGTACAGGTGAAACTTACTAAATGTAGTATATAAATGTCTTAACATAATAACTAAGAAAATGCCACGAAGGCTATGTTAACCAGTTTGATGAAAATATTTCAAATTGCATATGAAACCAGCACATTGTACCTCATGGTTCCATTAATGTACACAGCTATGATTTAATTAAAAAAAAGAGATATCTGTGACTTGGATGTTCAGACTTTAAAAATGTGAGAAAATAACTTTTTGGTTTTTATTAATTACTCAAGTTCCAATATTGTGTTAGCATAAAATGGGTGTAAGACTAATACTGAGGTAAGAAGAGGCTAAGGATGAAAGGCAGAGAAGATAATCTGATCTTTAAGTTAGAAAGAGCTTCAGGAAGATGCTACCCAACCCTAGGTGAGCCCCTGAGGAAGAAAGGTGAGAAGTGTCACTTACTCACTCCAGGATTTTTCAGGCACTACTACCCTGTTTTTAAGATAGTCCAATTATGAATGGACATACCCTTGTCACTTTTAGACCTTAGAAAGTCAAGAAATTGTCCCTGGGTCTCTGATCCTTCATAAAATGGATTTTTTAAAAGAGTATGTTTTCATGACTCCTACCAACTTTTACAAGAGTGTATACAACTTCTGCTGACCTGTTGGCTAGGATCTTGGTGGAAGCTTGAACCCCTCTCACACTACTTTTTAGTTTCTGGGGATACCATCTTCTTTGAATAATGACTAAATGAAAGTGGCTTCTAACAAACATTGAGCAAAGTATTCATTCCTAAGTGTTTTCTTTCCTTTAACCTGGTTTGTTAAGCTGCCCGTCTGGAGCAGATGGTGAGATGACTGGTCCCTTGTCAAATGTTAATAGCCATTATCACTGTGTCATCTGAAGTGTTGCTTTCATCCTGTTTACTTTTCCTTTTTATCCTTTTATGTACATTTTTCTTTCATGTGTGCCACAAATCTCTGATATTCTTTTATGCTTTTTTTTACTTGCTATGGAAATCCTTCTTGATGTGCAAAGAAAAAAAAAAAAGTAATAATGAACCTGTGAAGCATGAGGTGCCTAATGAAGTGGTAAACTCAGCAACTGCTTTCCTTAAAATTCTTAGGCACGAAATGTGTATTTTTTTCTCATAAGTAGTCATATCAGTGGGGATTACTGCTTTTAAAAATTAAGATTTTGAGGTCAATCTTCCATTGAATGATACACAAATAAATGATCATTACGACGTACATTCAGTATAAGGCTTGTATCATATATAAAATGAACAGGTGATTTATTTAATTAATTGAAACTGGATCAAGTCTGATTCATAAATAAACGGCTAATCTCGAGACAATTTTTGAGCCTTTCACTATCCTGTCATGTCAGTTCTTGAAAGTGCAGTATTAGGCACTGGACTTTCCATTCTTATATATTTTTCCTTCTTTTCAGTTCCTCTGTTAGAAAATCTGACAAGTACTGAACGTGTAAGATCCATTGCTAGCAAAATTTACATGTTCTTTTGTGGTATGATATTCTGAGAAATGGCAGGTCTGATATAAAAAGTCATTTTAAAGGGAAAATGCAGTCATTTGGGAAGAAATACTCAATGTGCAGGACTAAAATGTGTGTGCTGGGAAGCATAAAGGAGGGTGGACAATGGCGAACGTACCCCCTCCTCCAAAGGCATAAGACAAATGAGAACACCTCGTGAACGCAGAACAGTTTCTTCTCCTAAGCACAATGAAAATTCACAAATCCTAGCATTTAATTTTCCTTCTGATTTTTTAGACTAAAGATGATATGCCTAAGTAGTTTTGGATATACATTTTTGTGAATATCAGTAATATTCATTACTATTATTTACACGATTGTGCTATTTTAAACTTATTATATGAGATCCTAAAAAACGCCTATGTATCTTTGTAAATATGACACTTCATTATGAGAGTTACTATCTGAATCTTCATGGTAAATTTGCAAACACTCCCCGAAGCATAACTTTTTAACCACAGTATTGTTTTACACATTCAAACAATAAATCACAGTAAATGCTACAAGTCGGGAGAGCAGTGTTTATATCTTCTGTATGATTAGCATCCACAGTAGTTTTGCAAGGTCGGTGTGCTACGTACGTGATGTAATGAGATACACAATGGATTTTCAAAAGCCCATGCAAAATATTTAAAACTCCCAGATTGAATTTCAGGTTGAATAAAACCTCATTTACATAGGTGCTCTAACACTTCACAGAGCAAATTCAAATGTGAATAATTTATTCTTTAAAGGTGGCTTAGAGCATTATTGCAGCCATGTGTTATAGCCTTGCTGGATTTTTGTCTTTGAAAGAGACATAAAATATGTAAACTGTATAATGACTTACGTTCTTAATAAGTATATTAGAAATGAATAATGAGTGTAAAAATGCATGGAGATTTTTATTTTCTTCAAAATCAAGCACATTTAGACTAATTAGGGATTGTCTACTCACTTAAATAGGGTAAGCATTTAACTTGATCTACATATTCAGAAACAGGAAAAAAATTCTAATGTATTTATCAAATTTAACCTGAAATACTCAGTAAATAAGTTTAGTTTATAAAATTCAAATAGTTTCCTCAATTTTCCAATTTCATAAGTACATATAAAATTTTCATAGGAAGATACATTAGACTTATTTTCTCTTTTGATTTTCTTTTTTCTTTAATTAATCACACATGATGTTATTTCTTTTAGCAAAAATTTCTACTGGATTTTTTACTGTCTTCAAATTTGCCTCTTGTTAAAGAGCAAAATCTTCAATCCTAGAATTAGACACAATTTGATTAGAACCTACTTCTTGTCAATATTGCATGATACAAACTCAACATACATTATAATAGAAGGTGAAGCTATATCAATATTTTGAGGGGATGATGTAAATTGGGTTAGGAGAAGAAAGACAATGAAAGGAGAAGATTACAGACTGAAAATACATGCCAACATCTGCATAAAGACTGTGACAATGAAAGATAATTACTTGTAAAGAAATTATTTAAAATCAGAGCCACTGAACAAAGGACTTTATCTAGGCAGCAAGAGGTATAACAGAAAAAAGAAGAAAGGCAGGGAAAGCAGGCAGTGATTTTTGGTTTTTATTTGTTTTGTTTTATTTGTTTGTTTATTTATGTATTTATTCATGTATTTATTCATTCATTCATGTATGTATTCATTCATTCACTTATGTGAGATAGAGTCTCACTCAGTAGCCCTGGGTAGAGGGCGGTGGTGTCATAGCTCAGAGCAACCTCAAACACCTGGGTTCGCGAGATCCTCTTGTCTCAGCCTCCCAAGTAACTGGGACTACAGAAATCTGCCACAAAACCCAGACAGTTTTTCTACTTTTTAGTATGGATGAGGTCTTACTTTTGCTCAGTCTGGTCTAGAACTCCTGTGCTCAAGCAATCCACCCAGACAGACGTTCCAGAGTGCTAGGATTATATTTGTGAGTCACTGCACCCTATTCAGGCAGTGAGTGATTTCTAAACAACTACCTTGGACAGGTCACAGGTCCTCTTTGAATTGCTTCTCTTGATTCCTAACTAATATGCCACCCCACTGGTGCCCAGCTAGCTCAATCAATAGAGCACGAGATTCCTAATATACTCTCTGACTGAAAATAATTTGTTGTGCTTCAAACTTTTATCAGAATTTTTTTGGCATGTCCCCCCAAAATTCCAAAGTTAAATAAGCAAATTACTTTAACTTCCAGTATTCTTTTTTTTAACCAATAAATGTATCTATTAGTACATTTATAATAAATGAATATAGATCAATTTAATATATGTGCATTTATATATTAATATATAATTTATATAATGAATCTATCAAATAACGAATGCTTAATAAAGCTGAACTTAAAGTGAAAGACTAGTATGTAAATGCTATGTTCTCTGAGAAAGTAAAAAAAAATACAATAAAATGAGAAAAAAATGGAAGAAAGAAGAAAAGTATAATAAATTTACTGATTATCTTATAGAAAGCAAAGCAAAGCTAGTTGAAGCCAACAAACAGAATAATTGAAGCCTAAGGGGAAAAAACAGTGATTATATAAAGATATTAATATATGGACAACCACTAAAACAAAAATGCAAACAGTCCTAAATACCAAAATACAGACAAATGAAACAAAACTGGGCTCATGCCCTTTGTTGCAGTACTTTATTTAAATCTCTATGGGAGTCTATGCCCACACTACAAAATTAGCATCTGAAGAGAACAGGGCAATAAATTGTGTGTCCAATATGACACGGCTAACCAAATAATTAAAGTTCTTTTAAAACCCTGAAGTTTAACTTTCTACTGTATGTAGGTTTCCATGTTGGGCATATGACTAATTCTACATGGCACTCCAGGAAGGAATGCAAGTTGACTGCCCATGGACGGCTGTGATGCCACGTCTCTGACCATGGAGGCTATGTAGATGACAATTCGTTGACTTTTTCCAGTATTTCCAGTATAACTTCCAGTATTCTTAATAGAAAGGCGGGGAAGTTTAGCAGCAGATAGTTTCTACGTGAGCAGATCAACACTTAGGGACTTTTGTTCAATCATGATACGGTGGTTAATGTACTAAGAATAGACCCTCTGAGAATGTATGTCATGAACAGAGGAGGGCAAGGAGCCAAAATTCCTCCCGTTATTAAAATGTCATTCTGTGGATACATTTAATTTGACCCATTTGATTGAAGGGAGCATCATTCCAATGATGTGGTATCATCTACAATTTTTATAAAACATACAGATGATCAGAAAAGTATATTATCACCTGGAATGTCTCTGAATGTTATTTCACTTGCTGGGTTTTTGGAAATGGGCCTCACACTCCATTTACCTCCTGGTGTCAAAGTGAGAGTCATTCCTAGTTTTTGGTTGGCATATTTTCTTAAGTCAGGCGTCTGTGCTTACTTCCTAGAATTCTGTAATAATCTTCCTTCTCCATGATACACTACTGAGCAAAGATGCTGTTAAACTTAAATGTGGGTTTACACTTGGCATGTTTTTAGGCACAATTTTAAAATTATTGCAACTATGTTTTGTTCATTTGCAGAGATAGTCATTTTACAAAATATTTATTATGCTCTATGGGAACAATATAGGTTTCATTAATGTGAATAATGTGGAAGTATTAATGAGACACACGGAGGAAATAAGCAGAGTGCAGAACATAGTGGTAACCAAGGTAGTGCAGAAAGGAAAATGCAGTGGTGTGAAGATGGGGAAAGCACACCAAATAAGAGTAAAAAAAGCGTCAACAATTTATACATATTTATATAGCTATGCATAAACAGGCTCATTACTTACATACTAGATATAACATATCAATTCCATGCAATTATAACCATGCAAATTTTAAATAATACACGTGTGTGTATGTATGTCTATACATTATGCATGGGTCGTTATGAAAGTTTTGAGGCCCTTAAAAATCAAGAAACATCTTAGAAGGATCCAGGTGAAACTCACTAAATGTAGAATATAAATGTCTGTGCATAATAACGAAGAAAATGCCATGAAAACTATGTCAACCAGTTCAATGAAAATATTTCAAATTGTATATAAAAGCAGCACATTGTACCCCATGATTACATTTAGGTACACAATCATGATTGAATAAAAATAAATAAATAAATAAAATACCTGTTAATATAAAAAAAAAATCAAGAAACGTAAAATCTTTACAAGTGGAAACAAATGAAGCCTTTATCATATCGCCAATAATCTGAGCAGGTTGAAACTTGCAGGGGTGAATCAGAAAGGACACTGTCCACTGTTTCTTGAGAGTTAAATAATGAGCTATAACAGGCTGTCTCACAACGGTCATAGTGACCCACAGATTGTGTGTGTGTGTGTGTGTGTGTGTGTATATTTTATATATATATATATACGTGTATATTTGTATATATACACTAATAATATATAAAATGTATGTATATTAATAAAGAAGCAGGGCAGTTAATCTTTACTCCAACACATATATATATAATTTACTGTATTTAACAATGTTTGTAACTTCATTAGCATAAATCAGCTGTTTTCAATAATTATAAGGCCTATGCCTTGTCATTTAAAGCTTTCATTGAAAACGTACTTTCGAGTATATGAGGTCATTTAATGTATAGATGGGAGCCAAAATATTTTCTAGAAAAAAGAGTTATTTTCATTTTTTAATTAGGTAGAATTATAAAGTGTTATGATGCTAAAAGTCAAGATGAAGTAATATGACAATTTGCTTCCCAGTGTTTCTCTAATCTGCAATGGAAATTATGTTCTTAAGTTAAAGAAGTTAATGAGGAAGTATAACAAAATGTCAATGTAAAAGTTTCTGTCATCCTCTATTTTTTGAAACAAAATACAACATTTTAGGTGAGAAATTGTGACACCAAGGTATCACTCTCACATGAAACTGTTAACTTTTTATTTTAATTCATTCTTGATATATGAAATTAAGTCTGTAAATGGAAAACAGAAACAACTGTCTCTTTGGGCTAGTATCATTGTCAATCTAACCCTTTCTCTGCTCCAGTGACTCTAAATTGCTAAAAGTATTATTACCACATGGGTAATTCAATAGGTGTGAACCAAGGTATCCCAATGAGAATGGCTCACAGGAGAGGTGACTTCTTCATGGCCCTGGAATTGTCCTTTTGTTCTTACTTGGCCTGTGTTTGACTGCCCCCATTGCCATCTTCTACTTGTTGCAACCTGAAATTACCTTTCTAACCTGAAAATAATATGTAATTTAGTTCCTTAATATTGTGCTATTTAAATGATTTACAGGAACCATTTGACTCACCTATAATATTTGACTCGCCTGTAATATTGACTATAAAATAAGAGATGGATGTTGCCTGTATTATGGAAACCATACCTTTTGGAGTCATTATTAGCCTGAATTTTTGCTCACATTCTATGAAGTTCAAAACCCCCTTCTTCCCATGATGGTTGTGTTGATGGTGAATCTAGAAAGTGCGGTTAAAAGTGAAAAGAATTTGCCCTTCAACAACTAAAGACATTTTGTGTCTTTCTTTTCTGTGTACTTTAATTCTTCTGCCTATCTCTTTTTCCTTGGAAAAATTTCTCTCCTACACTTTTCATTTTCCCCCCTTTCTCCTCCTATTATTATTTTTTTAATCCTTTTTTGGTCTTCCTTTTTCTTTCTTGTTTTTGAATGTGTATCTTCAAACTACTCTATTAATTTATTTTAAAATACCATGGTGAATAATATGAATAAAGGTTTACTTCAATAAAGACTGAAACTCCACAAGAAAAAAGTACAGCAAATGAAAGAGAAAAGATAGCAAAATCTGAACATGTTTGTATTGTATATTGTATCAAAACACAGGAGGGTGAGGATGTGGGCACAGGATACAATATAGAAACTGCATGTGGGGGGGGCATGGGGCTGCTACCAGGAGCTGTAACAAGAGCAGGGACTTAAATTGATGGGGATTTGGTGAACTTGGAGTGTACTGTACATTTGTATGTCAAACAGAATTTGCATCTCTTTCTTTGTTAAAGAAAGGGCAGCACTTATTTTATGCCAGTGGTATAATGTTCACAAGATAGTGTATTGACCTCACTACTTCCATTTGGTACGTCCTATATTTGCTATAATAGAGACACTGAGAAATCAGAGATGTTTCAATAGTGCCAATGTGCATGAAGGAATTAAAAGTATATTTCTGACAAATAAAAATGTTCCTAGCTAGTGGCACAAATAAAACAAGTGCTGTTTGAGATTATCCTGGGTAGTTAAGAGGAAATGAGCTTCATATAAATTGAAATGCAGATATGAGCAGTTAACTACTTGTAACTTTGACTATTAAATGAAGCTATATCTGAAAATATATTATGTTAAGCTATAAATGCTTAATGCTTTTCCTCTAATTCTGTAATACTTTATTTATTAACCATTTTTATTTAAGATAAATTTTATAACCAGAATATGATAACCTGTGAAAAAAAGGCTTAGATAAAGTAAATACTTAGGTTTTAGAACTTATATAATTTGGTAACTTTTTAAATGATTTCTTAACTGTTAAGGATTTTCATATGGAAATAATGAAGGGAAACACAAGGCAAATGATTAAAAGGATAGGAAAGGATTAGAGGAGAGTAAAGTTACATATTAGAAGAGACAATTTTTTTAAAGCATTAAAGACTACTCTTCATAGAAACTTAATGATCACATATTTTAACAAAAATTCAGCACTATAATAAAATATATGTAATTATGCTATGGAATATTAGTCATGTTCTTGTCCTTATATTTGAGTAGGAAATAATCACCTAATGGCTAGCCAAGATTTTAAGTGTTCTAAAGCATACCAAAGTAGCATTTATGGGTTTTTAAATTACTTTAAATTTTATTTTCTTTTATCCTTTAAAAACTACATTTATTATCTTTTGGGAAACTTTTATTTATTTATAAAAGAACTAAATTCCTAGGCATTAAAATCTAAAACATTTTAAATCTAAAATGATAAATGATAAAATTAAAGATAAGGACATACCCAGAGTAAAATCTAGCCATGCGTTACATAATAATAAAATGTTAATGATAGCAAGTACTGTCCCCTGTATTTAACCGCAGTTAACATACACAGTGATGAATCAAAATTTCAGCAATGTTCTTCATGCGAAGTTTCTAATACATTCCCCATCCTTTTCTATTCTCAATTGCACCTCAGAAAGTCCATCATACTAAATGTTTTGTTTGATTTTTATCAAGGTTATTTCAACATATAACAATAAAATCCAGAAAGGTGAGGGGGGATGGGAATGGGAGGAAGGAGGAGGACACTTCAGTAAGTTCTAACCTAACTAGTACAATGTAGGAGTAAATGGCTCACCTCCTGGGTGAAGAACTCAATTGCAAGGTGAATTTTACCCTACAAACACAAACAATGTAACCTAATCTTTTGTACCTTTATATTAATCCAAAATTTAAAAAGAGGTTATTTCAAAACTCTATGTCAACTATAGAAAATATCCATTTACTTACCAGTGTGAAAGTAATGTTTTCCCTTGTCACTCTGTCTTTTTAATATATGACAGCTATTTTGTTATTTATTTTATTATTACTTCACATTGTTGATTGCCAATTTTTCTATCAAATTTTAAAAAATGCCTTATTACTTCTGTGGAAGCACAAAAATGTCTTGCAAGCTTTGGTCATAAAATGCCTTAAGACCTTAAAACAGCCAATTCGTGTTAGTAGGTAAGGATAACATTTTGTTTGATAACAGTCTGTTACGGGTGTACAAATCTTTTGAAAAGTCATATGTTGAAGCTCTAACTCCCAGGGCTTCCCATGTAGAAAAGATTTGTCAAGATGTAATTAAGTTGGGCGGCTCCTGTGGCTCAGCGAGTAGGGCGCCGGCCCCATATACCGAAGGTGGTGGGTTCAGGCCCGGCCTCAGCCGAACTGCAAAACAAACAAACAAAAAATAGCCGGGCGCTGTGGCGGGCGCCTGTAGTCCCAGCTACTTGGGAGGCTGAGGCAAGAGAATCGCTTGAGCCCAACAGCTGGAGGTTGCTGTGAGCAGTGTGACGCCACGGCACTCTACCAAGGGTGATAAAGTG